>VDFB02045579.1:0-10340 GCA_007258455.2 Sequoia sempervirens | reverse complement strand
TTGAACAAACCCAAATGACTCGATTTTGAAAAAGACATGTTCTTGGCCCACATGCAAAGAAATCTTTGGAAAAAAGCACAAAGCTTCAGAATGAAGGTTGCGGGGCAATTTTCTCGAAAAAAGCTAAGATGTGGGTTTTGCTGTAAATGCTGAAATATGTGAACCCAGAAGCTCAGATTCTGAATATTATGCCGTTTTCTTTGACATGCAAAGATATCTAAGATGAGAATAGAAGAAATTAGACAGAAGATAGAAGTCTGAATTCTGCTTCTGAAGAAAATCACCTATGCTTGACTGAGATTTGATGCAACCTGCATGCACTGAAAAATCTAACTCTAGAAAATTAATCTTCTGAACAATCTGGACTCGGCACTGAAAAATTGAACTCAAAGCACCTTTGAATCTTCAATTGCTCAAGAAATTCACTTTTGAATTGAACTCTGATATGAGAATAATGGCAAATTCAAGACTTGAATAAATAAATTCAAGCTAAAAATCATCCATCCTCATGCAAATAGGTGCCACCTCAAAAAATATTAAATTTAATCATGATTGGACCACAAAATAATCCGACTCATCTGATTGGGGCTTTGAGAAAGGTAACTGAATGTTGAAAAATCCCTAAAAAGGGCGCCACCTTTAATTAATCCAGTTAACTCACCATGCAATTCAGTTAACTGAATATGCATGCTAAAAATAGTCCATTTTAAGCAACTAAAATAATCCCCCTCAAAGTCGAATATTTAAATATTTAAATAATATTTGTAATCCCACCTTTCATGGGCGCCTCTTCAACTTGAGTTCAAAAAGTCAACCTTTGACTTTAGGCGATTTTCCAGACTTAGTCATTTTTAATGAAAATTTGGATTTTCAACTCACCGGGGCCTCTGTTCAAGCACTGACTCTTATTGGTTGCCATCACCAATCAACTGGCTGATAGTTGTGTTGCAGAGCAGGACGAAAACTGACAAAATCACTCCTTGAGACTGCAATCCATAAAACTAAGATCAGAGACCTCAAAAAACCAAGCGCCCTTTGCAAAAGTTGCGCTTTTTCTCAGACTTAGCCATATTTTCATCAATTTTATTCCTTACGAAGGTAAACTTGACTCCCTCGTAACTTTTGCTCATCAAAGTTTCGTGATTCGATAATCGGGTTTACTATAATGAGCTAGTCTATCATAACAAATTTTCTAAGATAACATCATCAATTTGGCCACCGATGAGTTAAAATCATGAGCACTCTTTTTTCAAACGTGTCTTATCTCCGGATATACCATTCTTCTCTTTAACTCACATCACTAAAACTTCCTACCAAGACACTGAAATATCTTCTAATCCAAATGAGATAGTGAACGAGATGATCATACACACAGATACCATCCTGATCACTAGTGAGGAATTTAAGGTTCAAAGCTTAGCGCCTTTTGAAATGCTCTTTTGTTTCAAACCTTTCGGGACAGATTTTAACCAAGTTCGTCTTCTGTTTGTGTGAACTCTGATTGACGTCGACGATGCAACTAAGTCAGGATTCAGTGAAACAACCCCAGCAAAATATTTGATCAAAAAGCCTTCATCTTCCATTCCCTCATGATGGGCACCCCTGGCTTAGAGGCGTGCTTTTCCTTCCAGTGTTAGCCATTTTTTTGTTCTCCTCCTTACTTGTTGTATCCCCCATAACATATGCTAAACACATCCTACTGACTGGCTGGATAGCTCATCGCAAAGCTGACAGGATCCCGGACAAATGTTCTTGGAAGTGATAAACCTTAAAAACATAATCTGGACCTCCAAAAGCTAGGGCACCTTTTCCAAAAAGTGCTCTTTGCTTTAGAATTAGAAAAATTTGATGATTTTCATCTTGATTTTGAATTTTTCCAAAATTCTCCAGTATCTTCACGACATCAAACTAACTCAAAGTCCATACTTGAATTGCCCAAAAACAAACTTCTGACATCATTTTACTAGGTTTAAACAATTTTAAGCAAAATGCCTTAGTGAAGCAAAAAATTTGGTTTAGGTACAACATAGACTAAAACTAATTTGTCACTATAGTACGATAAACCTTTAAATCACAACATAAAAGGAATTGACTTGAAGAAATTCAAAGCTCTACATAGGACAGACAGTTGCAACCTAATCAAAACTGAACCCAATCTACCAATTTTACGCTATATTTTCATGGCACCACAAAAACCATTACATGACAACCTACAAAAATGTTTTAAGAAAAGAAAAAATTCAAGAATTTGCGGACAACAGATTCAACCTGTCCAATCACAATTCTAATCGAGAACATATCGAGCCATCTTAAGCAAATGTTACGCAAAAGTGCAAACACCTTGAAACCACAACCTGCAAACCGACCAGACCTAAAAGCTTCAACTTCTCCAGAACAAATATTTCAACCTTGGAATTAAATTCACCATATGAAGAGATTTTAGCCTAAATCTTCACGGGAGCTCAAATACCCTTCTAAAACCTAGTCAAATCTAAAATTTTCAAGTTTGTTGAACAGCACTTTGATATTCATCAAAGCTTCACCAAATCCAACCATTTCAAGCGCTATTTGCAGAAAATTTGGAGAACAAATTCAGAGCTTCACAAAGTGCCCAACACCACAGTGCCCAACTCACCCTAAGCCAGAGAGTTGTCACCCCCACTGGAGTCATTAACAGTAGAACATGTCGCAACACGAGGAGGGAACAGAGTAGTAGCAGAGCATGGAATATTGAAACCTTTCTGAGTATATACGACACGCACAAGAGGGCAAACATTCTTCGTCTTGTTGCCAAAAGAAACCCTATCGCCATCCAATGAGAAAAAAACTGATGTTGCGGGTTAGGGCATGAGGGATGGGCATTAAGTAAACCAGTGGAGCATTTCGAGCTCAACACCACACGCTTGGAAGCCTTAGAGTCGTCACAACAAGGAAAGCCATCACCATCACCACAAACAAATCTCTGGAGCATTGCGTTGGAGTTTGGGCACAGAGCGCGACATTGCAAAATATTTTTCACACTAATAACTATATTATAACATAGTGAAAATTTTATTACAAGGACTTGCACGTCGAATTCAACTTGCTTAGTTTTTTTTTACACAGATTTTTTATTTTTGGTGGATGCTACTGTAGACGCCTCTTGGCATAATTATCAAATACTTCAACCTTAGGCTCTCCAAAACCAAAATAGAAATAATATTGTTGCGTACATATTAGCCTGGGACCAACTCCCCAAAAATGACTTACTATAAATAGCACCGCTAAAAATAGTAAGTGTATACCAAACGCCAAACTAAGCAGAACTAAAGACCACTGAAGAGTACTGTGACCAACTGAAGATAGCAGACATCATAAACCAGCCACTACTATAAATAGAAAACCCTTTGAAACCCCAACACTGAACTCCAATGCTGGCCACTAAGTCCCCTAACCACATCAGCTAGCCTACGAGAACTCTGGAATGGGCTAATTGAACTCTACGCTGCTCAAGAGCGAGAAGGGGGCATTACAGTTTGCCCTTCCCAAGATTGTTAGCCCTCAAGCAATCGCAACTCAGGATGCTGCAATATCTGCTCACTCTCCCAAGTAGCATCCTCCACTGGCAAATTCTTCCACTTAATCAAATACTCCTTGACCACCCCTCTTCACAATGTACGCTCTCTGACCTCCAATATAGCCTCAGGGATCAAAATCAACTTGCTTTCCTCATCCAAAGGAGGCAACTCTGTAGAGGGAACCACATTCCGACCAAGTGCCTTCTTAAGGCGAGAAACATGAAAGACGTTACACCTTGTTGTTCTCGGGTAGCTCCAACTCATAGGCCACCTCTCCAATCCTCCTGATAACTCTGAAAGGACCATAAAACCGAGGCTTAAACTTTTCTGACCCACTCTTCTTGAGAGTGGACTGCCTGTAGGGTTGCAACCGCAAATAAACCATGTCTCCAACCTCAAAAACACGCTCAACGCAATGCTGATCAGCATATAGCTTTTGTTGATTCCAAGCATGTTGTATATTCTCTCTCAAAGATCTCATGATGTCCTGACTCTCCTGAAGATCTCTGACTCTGGGCACCCTACAATCTCTGAAAAGTAAATCAACAAAGCTGGGAGTTTCGTAACCATATAATGCCATAAATGGAGACATCTGAATAGACATATGGAAGGTAGAGTTATAGCAATACTCTCCTAGGTGCAACCACTTAACCCACGCCTTCTGTTGCCCTGAAACATAGTTACGTAAGTAACCTTCCACCCACTTGTTCACCACAGTTTTCCCATCAATCTAAGAGTGGTAAATAGTGCTAGAGGTCAGCTCCGTACCACATAATCTAAATAATTCCTACCAAAACAAACTCACGAACTTGATGTCCCTACCACTGATGATGGTCTTGGGTGTTCCATGAAGCCTGAAGACCTCCTTAAAAAATAAATCTGCCACTTGCACTATTGTAAATCCTACTGATATGGAAAAAAAAGTGAGCAAATTTAGTCAATCTATCCACTACCACGTAAATATTGTCCTTCCCCTGCACCTTTGGAAGCCCTGTGATGAAATTCATTGATATGCTTTCCCATTTCTGAGTAGGAATGGGAAGGGGCTACAATAAACCAGCAGGATAAGTATGCTCATTTTTGTTTTGTTGGCATACTTGGCACTCACAGATGTACTTAAGTATATCATCTTTCATCCCTTTCCATGAGAATCTCTCACGGATCTACCTGTATATCTTATAATATCTAAGATGACCAGCCATCGGAATGTCATGGAAAGCCTTAAATATGTGCACTCTCACCTTAGAATCAAGAGTCAACCATATTCTATCCTTGTAATAAATGAGGCCATCCCTCACCTAGTACCTATCGTCTTGTAAAGTCCCATCCAAAATGTTGTTTGCTAGTGCATTCGTAGCATAATCAGCCTCTATTTTTTCCTTCCAATCTGCTGTTATGACTGAAATGGAGCTCAAATGTGGTCTTCTAGACAAAGCATCGGCCACTACATTCTTTTTCCCTTTGACATATTCAATGTCAAAGTCATATCCCTGAAGTTTACTCACCCATTTCTGCTGCCTCTCATTAAGATCTCTCTGATTAAGAAAATACTTAAGGCTGTTATGATCTGTTTTCACTACAAATCTGCCCCCAACAAGGTATTGTCTGAACTTGGCAAGTGTATGCAAGATTGCCAACATCTCCTTGTCATAAATAGAGTAAGCTCTCTCACCACCTCTCAACTTCCTGCTCTCAAAAGCTATAGGGTGTTTATTCTACATGAGGACTACACCTATGTCTTCACCTAAGGCATCACACTCGAGCTCAAAAGGCTTAGAGAAGTTTGGAATAGCTAAGATTGGGCACGTGCTCATCGATTGCTTAAATCTATCAAAAGTTTGTTGCGTTGATTCAGACCATTCAAATGCCCCCTTTTTGATCAAATCAGTAAGTGGGGCAGCCAACTCTAAAAATCCCTTGACAAACCTTTTGTAGAAACCACAAAGCCCAAAAAATCCTTTCAACTGTGTAAGGTTTGTAGGTGGAGACCAATCAAAAATAGCTTTGATCTTTCGAAGATCAACATTAACTCCCTTTGAGTTGATAATGTTCCCAAGATACAACAAATTTGTCATACCAAATTCACACTTAGACTCCTTAGCAAACAAAGATTCACTCTCCAAAATACTCAACACCTCATCTAAGTGTCTCAAGTGCTCCTCCCATAATCTGCTGTAAATAAGAATATCATCAAAAAATATCAAGACAAACTTACGCAATTGTTGTTTGAAGACTCTGTTTATGCAAGACTGAAATGTAGTAGGGGCGTTAATCCGAAGGGCATAACAAGGAACTCAAAATGTCCATAGTGGCATCTAAACACTGTTTTCTCGATGTCCTCCTCTCTAACTTTGATTTGATGATATCCAGACCTCAAGTCTATCTTAGAAAAATAGACTACTCCATATAGCTCATCAATTCGTGGGATGGGATATCTGTTACACAACAAGTCTTGGCAGCCCCAGGTGCCACTGTAATCTCACGCTGTCGCTGTCGCTTCGCTACTGCTTTCACCTAAACCCAGCAGGCTCGCGGTGATTGCGCTGCCATCGTCGCGTGATGCCCAAAGTTGCACCGTGGTGGCAACGCTGGCCTTTCTCTAACTCAATGATGTGCTCCATGCCTCTGTCCGATGGCCACCTGGGAATTATCACTGTAAAAACAACAGCACCTTGAGAGGAGCAAAGGCATGCTCGGGTGGGGTTTTCTCTCACAATGGCGCGGGGCATGACCTTTAGACACTGCCCCTGCACTCCACACGGGTCATGCCAGCCTCTCCATGTAGCCCCTTGAGCCCTCCATTAGATATCCACTCTCAGCACCCGTTCTTGCACCTCTATTTCCGGCTTTGGCTCGGTCTGAAGTGGAGTGATCCTCTCCTAGGGAACACAACCCTTGATGCCATCACTACATGCTGTGTCGCTGGCTGCCAACCCGCCAGAGTTAATCAGCCAGACTCGCGGTTGCCGAACTGGATTCTTCAGATGGCAGGAATGTCAGTGCAATTAATGGTGACGGTTTTCGCGGCCATCGCTCCAGGCCATCAAACCTCTGATGCGGGTCCCCTATATTGACCAACTCATTCCCTCAATCCGACCATGGCGCGGCAGCCCCGTTGATCAGGGTTATCATCCGGCTGCCCGCCAGGACTCCCTAATCGTGTGACTCATTCTTGCAGAAGCTGCCGGTTAGAACCTGGCTGCACCTCTTGGACCCTTTTATACCAACCCTCTTCGGGGCTCTTCTTCCTCTTTTCATCTAAAGTCAGTTGTTTTGAACTTTTCGAGCCGTTCCTTTCTTGAATATTCCTATCTGATGTATTTTACTGCCCCACGGCATAGTCGCTGAACTGGAGAACTTGACATGACCTACTGCAGGATCATTTTATTGTCAGCGCTGTGATGATTTTTACTGAGAACTGTCCTTAGTAAAAGGTCTCTTATCCTTTTTATGCACAAAAGGTTTGGACTGAAATTTTGTTTTAGGGGCAGCCCACTCTATACTTCTTGCTTTTTTCATTGCCTCCTGCAAAGTGGGTGGTTCAAATGCCTTATTCCATCCCTTAAGTGGCTCCATAAGACCTTCACTGAATGAGACCACCATCCTCCTCTCTGTAATCCCTGTAACCCATCACTACCTCTGAAATTCTGCTATGTAAGCCTCTACTGCACCATATTGCGTCAGCTGGGCCAGCTCTCTGAAATGAATCTCAGTGTCCTTCTTGTCAAATATTTCAATGAGCTTAGTGGTGAACTCATCATATGTAGTGATAGACCGATGACCCAATGTAACTAAGCCATGGTACTACCACTCATGTGCTACCCCGTCCAAATGTAAAGTGGCAAACTTAATTGCCTCTTCCTCCATCATGGGTCTAAGGGCTAAATAGTTGTCAAGCTTCTGTATCCAAGCCCTCGTTGTGCAACCATCTCTCCCATCAAAGTGAGCAAATGTTATGTCATGTCCCGAGATTTGAAACACAGATAGATTGATAAACAAATTAATAACAATACAAATGTTAAAAAAATACATATATAAATATATGTTAACAATTTAACATTATTATAATAATATGATAATATAAATATATATATAATACTAATATGAGAATAAACATATTAAATAAGAAGATATAATATATGTATAAAGCTAATATATCAAATAATAATTATTTTAAAGAGAGATATAAATATAAAATAATACAAAAATTACAAAGTGCAATCTAAAAACATCATAAATATAATAACCTATATGATTTCATAAACCATAAAAGAAATAATATCTAACATATTAAATAAAAGAGAGATAAAGTAAAATATAAAATATAACATATAAATAATACTAAATAAAAGAAAGATAAATAACACCAAAGTCAACTCCTAATAGGGACAATTAACAAATACAGCAATTAATGCAGCGATCAAACTTTATTAAGGTAAAGCTCTTAACTAAGTGGCACGATCTTATAAAAGGTTGACTATTCTAAAAGATGCCTCTCTTCATGAAACGGTATAAGAAAGATATAAAGGTCAAGGGAAGTTGAATCGAAAGGGGCATTTAAGGAAATGGTGAATAGAATGGGAAAATGAGAACAAAGGGGTATGAAGTCTGATTTAGAAAGGATCAGCAAGTATAATAAAATATGCATTCAGAACAGAGTAAAAGAAAATAAGTAAATAAAATATGAGATATGAATTGTTGTTGCTACAAGAATAGTGTTGAATATAAATAAAAAGAATAATTATATATATATAAGAATGTTAGTATATATACATATATATATCAGAACAGCAGATCTAAGTGCTCTTGGGAGCCATGATCATCATAGCAGAAATATGAAGGAAGGGAATAGAATAAGAAAGAAAAGGCATGGCTGGCTGGAAATAAAGAGGTTCTACAGAACAGTAGCTTGGAGAAATTGTTGGGAATTAGTGTTCACATAGGTGTTAGAAATTAGAGTTTATGTGTGTTATAAATAAGTGTCATAACAACTTAATATTGTTATTAGTCACATGGTTTGTTAGTAGGTTAGTATAATGGTTATACGAACTTGTTTGTAGGAAGTTAAGTTGTTAAAACAACTCATATATTTAGGAGTTGTTATAGAGTTGTTTCTTGTGAAATAGGATTTGAGAATCATATAAATATGTATCGAACGAATGTAAGAAGTATGAAATAGAAATTATATTTTTGTGTGTGACTCTGAAATTCAATATGGTATCAGAGCAAGGACAGCCTTGACTCTCTCACGAGAGGGGCTGGAATATGAGCTCATTATTATCCTCCTGGTTGTAGGACTAGAATAGCATAGGTGTATGTAGATTTTTGTTTATTATTATAAGTTTGCAGGCCTATAGATCGCGGTCTTTGATCGTAAGTCCTATAGAAATACCAGATGGCTTGAAAACATTCACAGCTATTTCCAAGGCCTTTGGTTTGAAGAAAAGCCAGAGTCGTTTCACTGCAAGGTACAAAGTGAAGCTGATTATGCCTGGTGGTAATGAAGCAGAGTTTGATGCACCCGATGATGTCTACATTTTGGATGTTGCTGAAGCAAATGGTGTGGAACTTACATACTCTTGTCGTGCTGGTGCATGTTCTACGTCTTGTGCAGGAAAAATTGAAAAGGGATCAGTGGATCAGTCTGATCAATCATTCCTCGATGATGGACAAATGAAATCGGGTTATGTATTAACTTGTGTGTCATATCCTACCTCAGTCTGTGTTATTCATACACACAAGGAAAGTGAGCTATAATGAAGATGATGTAGCTAGCAAATTCTCTTAGAATAATATTCTGCTGGACTGAAAGTCAAAAATTCTGTAGCAGATTGAAGTTTCTTCAACTGAGCGTGGAATTGAAAGTTGGGCGTCAATCTTAAGATTTGCAGTCTTTGTAGCTTGAATGGAGACTTCTAGAGGAATTGTGGCCAATATTGGCTAATGTCAAATAGATTATTCGTAACATCCATTGTTATATTTCTGCTTGACGTGAAGAATATTATTCTTTTGAGTTCTTTTTAAAGAAGGTGGAGGCGCTGTATTGTGTATTTCTGCTATTCGTGTTGGCATTGCAATGAGGATTTAGGAGCAGGGGTTATACTTGACCTGGTCTTTTGTAGCAGAAATGGCAGATCGAGCTACAACCAATAGTGAGGAACTTGTTAATGAGCAAGCAGTTGCTAATCAGTGGAGTATATTACGGTCAGAACTCAACCAACTTCATTCTAAGATTACAGAGTTAGAGATGGAATTGAGCGAGCACTCACTGGTTATTGGAGCAATTCAACCTTTGGATCCATCTAGACACTGTTACTGAATGATCGGTGGGGTCCTGGTAAAGAGGACAATTGCTGAGGTTTTCCCCGCTGTATAGAGGAATAAAGAAGGCCCACAGGAAGTAATTTTTAGATTGACCGAGGCATTGCAGAAGAAAAAAAAAACAGATCATGAACACTTGGCAGTATTTTGTCCACCAGTACATGCATCAAAACAAATTTCTATATCGTCATGTGCATTTACAACATCATAAGCTAGTAGTGCCATATGCCATTGGTGCCTTGTACAATAATCCACTTGAAGGGCTTCTACTTGATACTGTAGGTAAGATTGTGTAACTTTAATATTATTAGCTTTAGTCCGGTAGATGGTTGTCACTCAGGCATGTGAGTCTGAACCTCACTGAAGTTTTACCATTTTAGAATAGGGTCCATTTCTTCGTCTTCTTCTACATATGAGTTTATTAATTGTAGATATCAAACTCTAAAAATGTTGAAAACTAAA
>VDFB02045578.1:0-23340 GCA_007258455.2 Sequoia sempervirens | reverse complement strand
AAATCACTCTTCCCTAAATTCCCTTTCTCTTTTTGAAATGTCATCATCGACCTCACCCATTTCCATTTTCAGTTGAATATATATGAAGTTAGAAAGGAAGTTATTTTTCATATGGAAGATGTTTCCAAAATAAATTTTATTCCATTCTTGAACATTAAACTTTATTAATTTTATTCTGATAAGGACATGGTTTGGTGGTCAAGTCGCTTGGTTGTAGTGATGGCCACCAGAGATCAAACCCTCATTGGGCTATAGTGCTCGCAAGCCTTGTTCCTCTGTTGGGATAATGGGCTCATGGGTTTGGTAGTTTCTTATGGTTTCTTGTACCTGGTTCATAGCTCTGGTCAAAAGAGTTTACCACTAATAATATGGGTGTGTTGCACCTTTTTAAAAAAAAAAGAACTTTGGGTGATCCCACAATAATGGGTTACAATTTTTGGCCAAACTTGACATTAAAATCAGGATTTTTCACCAGATATTCACTTTCTTACACCTATAGTAGCTAAACCATTAAGAATTTGAAGATGAATCAAACTAGTTATTTGTTAGATATTTTGTGTAGATTCTAATTACATTTAAAAAAAAAAATTAAAAAAAAAAATTGTGAATAATTTTATGTAATTTTTAATAACTTATTTTTTCTAGTAATCAACATTTTTAAAAATTGATGTTTACTTTGGGGCATCCTCTTATGAAATACATCCTTGGAAATAGTATCATCCTTATCCAAAGAGACACATAGGTTCTCACTAATATTTGACTCAAAGCTTCTTGGGGATAGTAGGAGAGAGTCCACTGGCCCGTCATTAGTTTTTCCATGAAAAACATCCTTACTTTGGGGTTGTGGAGGAGGAAATAAAGGGGTTTCATGCAAGACATTCTCCACAAAGCCAATATCCTTACCTTCAACATGTAAAGCTTTTGGTTCAACAACTCCAGACAGTTTACCTAGATGAAGATATTTGACCCAATCTTTTGATACCCATTTGACAACTCACCAAAAGATGGAGGAGTAGCTGACATGGGGACAATTTTATCTTTTTGGTTTTGCTATTTCTTATAGGTATGACTAAGATGGTCAAATTTACCACAAAGCTGATAAAAAAGGCCAACCTTCTCATACTCAATAGCTTGTGTCCATACCCCATATTTTGATTTCAAGGTTATAGAGGAAGGCATAACTTTATTAACATCCACACTAACATAGATTCTTGTAAAAACAAGCCTAGAATTTTGGGTAGTAACCTTATCAATTGCTAAGAGGCTAAAATAGAGTTGGAAATACCTTGAAATTTTTTTTGGATCCATAATTCAAGGGGAAGACTAGGAAGCCGCTTAACCGAGATCAATAATAGGGTCCAGATAGGGTTTGCATGTACATAGCCTTGGAGGGGAAATTTTTGAAATTCTTGTCAGGATCCCATGGGCCACAATCAATAACCTTAATCATATCCTCTTAGTTAAAGAAACTGAAAAGAAAAATGCCATTTGACATAGCATTAACATTTACCTCTCCTTTCAAAGACTAGTTAGATTTAATCCATTTGCATACCTAGTCAATATCGGGTCTGAAAGATAAGAACTTTCCTACAAGGGAGAGCTAAAGACTCGCAATGGAATCATCCTTAATTTCATCTAGAATATCCACACCTAGACCATCTGTAATACAACATGTTTTTAAAGTGACATGGGATAAAAGATTCCTTTTTGAAAAGGGACCCTGAGCCCTGTCCAATTTGTTTTCATATGAAACTAGATTCTCCTCCACAAAAAGGGATTTAGAACTAATAGGGGGAGATTAGCTATCAATTCCACCATCTTGACACATAGCACTATGAGACAACAAAGTCTTTTTGAATTTAGTCCTCGAGGAACTAGAAAAAGAGGAAGAATTACCAATGAAGATAGCTGAAAAGAAGAAAAAGTCTTGGAAGGGGACACCCATTGGCCCCCCCGTCCTGACATCGCCATGGCCGAAGGATCAAAGAAAATTTTTGAAAATGCAAAAGGTGCACGCAGAGCTCACTGAAGGTTTGTTAGTTGTTCATTTTAGTTTTTTTTTTTTTATAGGTAAGTGTTGTCAAGGGGAAAAATCCCAAAAAATACAATAAAAAAATGCATACCCTATCCACCAGGGGTGCACCAACACAAATGTAATTTTACCTAGTAGAGCATGCAACAACTCGAAAATGGGTGTGACCACAAATTATACCTTCATAATTCCTTCTTTCTTTAAGGATCTTAGTGACGTTGGATGTTTATGTTTTGAAGGTGGAGATTTATTTTTCTTCACCTCTGTCCAAGCATGTTGGTCAACTGATGAAGGATGTTGGCCCACGCACGAAACCGCCAGCAAGGAAGAACTAGGGTTGCAATCTGTGGTAGTAGCCACTGAAAGTGAAGAAGAGACAGACTTGGAGACCACCAAAGATGGAAAAGTAATGTAAGCATCATCTTGTTTTGAATAAGGTGCGGTCACCTGAACATTGTAGTCTTCCATAGCCAAGTGGGAAGGGACCAAAGCCAGAGTAGTTTCCTGTAGTGAGGGAGTGGAGGCACTAGCATTCTTTACAGAAGGTGAAACATCATAATGTCTGGATTCAACCCCAACCCACCATGAGGGATTGTTGTTTGGGGCAACACTGGCATTCTCCCCAAAACATTTTTTACCACACTGTGCAGTAGCATGTTCTGTAGCAAAGAAAATTTGACATCTAAATGAAATATTTTCATAATCTATCGGTTGGTGCCACCTTCTTTTTCCAACTTTGAGAAAGATTTATGTTGGGAGGCCATTTGAAACATCCATTTCTACACATAAGTGAGAAAAAGTTGAGTTTTCATAGTTAATTATTTTATCTGAGAGACCATGGTATTTCCCCAATGTGTTTCCAATTGCTTTCAGATAGTTAATTTCCCAAAACTCTAATGGGAGGTAAGGTAAAAAAACCCATAAAAATGCTAATGAAAAAGACTCTGTGTGTGGATCAAATGAAGGGGACCAAGGTTTCATGTACAAAAAATCCCCTTGGAAGAACCAGGGCCCCATTTTTAACACCATTTCCTTATCATCCATAGATTTGAATTCTAGGACAAAAAACCCTTTCACACACGGGTAAATGTCAATTTTGTCTTCTAGGTATTCCTTCTAGTTTGCTTTAATCCAAGAATGGAGGTCACATAATTTAGGCAAGACCTTAGTAAATCTACAAATCAGTGCATGATCTTGCAAGTAGCCTTCTCTATCACAAACAACATTGTCTAAACTGATCTCAAGGGCAGAAGATTGCCGCACGGCAAATGGAGGATGCAAGGAGGCCCCGTCGTGGAGCTTAAGAGGCTCAAATTCTTGCTTGTTAGGGGATATATTGGTAAACTGCACGCCTAGAGAAAACCTCAGCCTATGAGGACCCTTACATGGAGAGGAAGGGTGGGCAGCAAGGGCATATATGAAGCTTTTCCGCTTGCAGCCTCCGTCATCATGGCACGAATCTAGTGCACCATCCATTGCATGCTTAACAAAATAAACACTACCATCTTTCAGACTCAGCCTTTCAACCAATGGAAACTTAGGGTTTCACACAGGAATGTCTTCCCCGCCACACACTAGTTCACACATGGTCACATTTGGGGAAGAGCCAGAAATGGCTAACACCTTTGTGAGCATTTCCTCCCTAAAGCCACCTTCGCAAAAGCCATTCGTAGAGTGAGGCTTGCCTGCAGTCGAAGCAAATGCGAGAGTTTTCGGAGTAGACATTTTTTTCTTTTTTTAATGTAATCCACATATATTATAATAAAAAGAATTTTGGGAAGTTATATTATATCAATTTTAGTTTATTGTTATTGTTAATAAAAATTTTAAAATAATTTTATTTAGAAATTTACGTCTTGACTTTACAAAAGATAAATATTTATTTAGAGTGAAAAATACTAACTTTTCATTTATTCCGAGACAATTAATAATAATTATTTAATATTTCTCATTACAATAATATTTCTCTAAAAGATAAATACTAATAATAAATATTAATAACAATCATAATACTATTTAAAATAATAAATTAATTTAAATAATTTTAAATTTAAATTTTATTCTTAATAAAAAATATTAAACATTATTATAATTAAAATTTTGATTTTTTAGACTGGTAGTTAAAAGAATATTAACTATTAAAATTTAATTAATAAATAAATTACTTAACTTGAAAAAGTAATAATATCCAATTATATGATCCATTTCCTCACATGCCTAAATATAAAGATTTTAAATCTTTTATTAATATTATAAAAAATATATCTAATCATTTTTAATAATAAAAAAAATTTAAATGGATGGAAGATGTACAGAGACTCAATCTCTTTAGAATAGTTATTGATTTCTTTCAGACAAGCTATATTGTTTTTTTTGCAGTCCAATAAATCTTAAAAAATATAAAAATTCTAAACAGGCCATTAAAAAAAATGAGGAATAATTTATAAGTATGAAATATAGGTACTATTGGTTGCAAATTGATTAATAGTTGACATTTGAGAATTTAAAATTGGTTAATAGTTTGAACTTATAACATAATTTAAATCACCATATTTAAAAAAAAAAACTATTATAATAAAAAAATTTAACTAAAAAATTCACCACAACAATATTCAATACTGATTAAATTTTATAAATTATAGTAGAAATCTGTATTAATTCACCATTTTAGGGCGATATTTTTAATCTTTACTTTCTACCATTGATTTATTTTATAATATAACGATCCTTGTTGTATTACAGAGTAAAATGTACCACGATCTCTAATGCTCATGAGGCCCACAATTTTGGGTTTTATGAGCATGAGGTAAAATGTACCCACGATCTATAATGCTCATGAGGCCTGCAATTTTGGGTTTTATGAGCATTATTGGATGTGAGTACAATGAGGGTCATTAGATCAATTTTGAGCCCCATAAGAATTACATATCATGTGTGCATTTTATCTTATAGAATACAATGAGGCCATTATATTATATAATAAAACAATGGTGGCAAATAAATATTTGTCTATCTTTTAAACCTATTAATAATTTTCATCCTTGGGACCCTTCTTTTCCATGAAATTTTATTTTAAATTGGATGGATTCGCCATCTTGATTGATCAATTTTCCTGATTCACCAAAATTTTAAAATTAATATTTTTTCCAAAAAAAAAGAGAAGATTCTCCAGTTTTTTATATGTTTTTGAGGGTCTTTTTAAAGTTATCACTGTTGCAAAATGAGATATACAGAAATCATAGATAGACTAATTATTAAGTGGTTAGTAATTCAGTGATAGAACATCCCAACAATAATGGTCTCAAACTCAACTCCCGAAGGATTTACGAAAAAAATTTATGATGATATTCAAATTATGGATAATCTTAGATTGAACTCCTAACTGATTCATGAAAAAACCATTGAACTATTGACTCATTTAATAATCACTCCATTTGTGATTTTCAAACAAACAAATAATCTTATCTTTCTTCTCTTAAACAATTTTTTTTTTTTTTTAAGGTGAAAAACAGAGCAAAGCTCAGAACAGGAAATGCATAAGGTAGAATAAATCTTCTTTTCAGCTTTAAATTTCAGGTAAATCTGAAATACCTTAACAAATAATCCAACCTTCACAATTTTCAATGAATCTCACCCACTTGCTGGTGCAGCTCCCTCGAATGGAATCAAGCAAGTCTTTCCTTTTTTATATGGATGCTTTTTCTCTTTCTGTTGTTTTACTTAACGCTTCTGTTCTTTTGACTTAATGGAGGTAGGCTAACTAATTTGGTTCTGTGACGTTAAATAGATACATACACAAAGAGAGATCTCGACTAGATTGGTTGTCTAGTCTAATTGGATTCATTTGTTCTAAGGGTGGTTCGAATTGTCTATATATTTATTAAAGATATCAATATGATTTAGCAGAAGCTAAAAGTTTTTTAATAGTTCTTTAACAGATTTTCTAAGCGTCAATACTTTAGTGGTATGAGAGAGGTTTTCGGTCAATAAAATAAACTTAGAGAAATGCAGAGTTTTTTTCTTAAATACATCTGGTATTATCTGAAATATTTGTATGGAGATTTAAGACATAAATTAATACAAATTAAAAAGAAAAATTGTCATTCAATTAGCAAAAATCATTTCAAATGAAAAAAAATGTTTTCATCCAGAATCCAGTTGAGAAATCTATATTTATCTAGCTTTTAGATAATTTGGAGCCTTTCACCTTATATTTTTGAAAACTATTATCATTAAATAACAATTGAAACATGTCTTCTTATTGCAGGGGTGAGACAGATTTTCAAGTCATTTGTAAACTAACAAGTCCACTATAGAAGCCTATCGGCTAAATATAATTAATCCAGGGTTCCAAGAATACAAGCCATTAGTTGGGAAGCTTGGGAGCGGGATAGAATCGAAAGAAATGGAGCGAGAATCAACTACAGCGGTTGAAAGAGATGGAGATCAGCGTGGTATATCGAAGCTGCCTCAATCTATGAAGGAATTGATATTTGGAAAGCTTCCATTTCAATGAATCTATACATTTGTCACATAGTCTTCAAGGAATGGAACTCTATTTTGTTCTCGCATAGCTTTCTATTTTCATTGACCACTCAAAATCCATGGCTTCTTATTTGAGGTCAAGAAAATGATGGCAACTGGTATTGTATGCCCTACTGCTTTTTCACACAAGAATGGAGGACCATATCTCTCTTTTCTCCCAAGTCGTGTGGGAGAAAAGATAATTGTCACACAATGAGGGAAAATATTTTTTCCCTTTTACAGTATCTAACAGAGTTTTATTAAGTGTAGCACAGGGGTTAATGCTCTTTCAAGGAACCACTCCACAATTATGTGTTTGCAATCCCCTTATGAGATCTTATGCAGAGAGAGAAATAGATGTGAATGACAAAGTAATCCATCTTGTATAGGGAACAAATGGAGAGCCCTATTTGGTAGTGCGATCGAAATCTAATGATTTTTCCTTCCAAATCTACCACTATTTTAAAGATTCATGGATGATTTTGTCTCAGTTTGCAAGGGAAACATGGACTAATATATTAGATCATGAAATGGTTGAGTGAAATGGTGTTCTTTTCTGGATGGGAATGTTTCCTAAGACCATCGTGGGTTACAATATCCAAGATGGCTTCATTAACCTTGTTACAATATCTAATTAACCCTGTTACCGTATCTCCCTTACTCCTGACCCCCCCCCCCCCAAACCATCTTCAAACTTTTGAAAGATGAGAATGTGAATGTTTGATCTATGGTTGCATGTGAATTGTTCATACTAGTGGTGGGGACCTCTTAGGGATCCCCCGGACACTCTTTTCCTCATTCGTTCCACTCAAAATTGTTCTACACTATGTACTTAGTTTGGTGACCGTTAACCCATATAAATTGCCAAACCAGGCTGGTATTGTTATCTGGGAGTTATTTCAGGACGAGGAAGATAAGTTGGTTTGGCAATGAAAAGAGTTTGCAAGAATTCCTCCACAGTCTCTCCCTGAATATCAAGTGGATGCAAACAATCATAAGAGGTGATGTGCTAACAAAGGAGGTCATTATGCAGGTTGGTAAATTGGGAGAATGGGAATAAAGAGTTTTGGGATGCATTTGTGATGATATTTCACATTCTAAGAGGTAAATTGGTAGAATGAGAATAAATACTTTTGGGATGCATTTGTGATGATATTTCACATTCTAAGAGGCAATCCAAACTTTGGTAATGAGAAGACACTCTCAAACAACTTAGTTCTTCATTTATCATATCCATGTTATTTTGGATATGTAGGCTTTATATTTTCCTATTTCAAAAGGTTATGGGTTTGTAGACCTATGATATTTCATAATTTGAGACAACATATTTATGGCCATCCATGTGTTTTAGTGGATTTATATTTGTATAGATGGTTTTGTAGGTTTTACATGTTAATGAAAATATGTAGTTTGCATATTTGTGAAAATACTATGTTTAGGGGTATTTTGGATTGAAACAAATAAATTTTGCATTTAATTTGCTAGATTCCTTAACTATGGTTACTCTAGTGTGGATTTATTTGGTAAACTGGATATAGTATTGACATAGTGTTAGCGTCTAGGAAATCTACATGTTATATTTGGTTTCCTTTGTTCTACATGTTATTGATTTGGTGTTAAATCTAATTTTTTAGTTATTTGAGACTCCATCACTATTCATAATTCTATCCTTTGATATTTTACATGTCTGTAGATATTGTAAATTATCTCATGCAAATTCTATTTGTTTGAAATTTCTTGGTCACCTTGTTGCATTGGTGTGTTTATTACAGTGAGATAGAGAGATGGTAATTTACATTACCTAATATACTTGGTAGATGAATGATTAAAGAGCTGTTTCCCACTTAATTTTAATATTTGTGCTTTATTTATATCTTGTCTTAAGATTATGTTTATTGTTCTTGATCTTTGTTAGTTTTGAGTGCTTGTTAAGTAAAAGATGCATGTTTATGAATTTGTGTTGGTATCCTTTTTTTTTGGTCTTGATCTAAGGTAATATTTCTAAGGAATTGTTTAGTGGTTTACAATTTTGGGCATATTCTCTTTTTTCTTGGGATTGATTGGTTTATTTGATATACCTTTAATCTAAGAAGTTTGCATCTATTTCTATCATGTTTTCACTTTAAGTTGAATGGTTAGATATTGATATCCTTTTAGTTTTCAAATTTTAGGGGAGATCATACATTATATAGCTTTGCACATATTAATGTTGGTGCAAGATGATGGTTTGATTTGTAGGATCTCTCCTCCCTCATTTATGGCCTTCTTTCTAAAGGTTCTTATGCCTATAAATTTAGGTTTGTATGAAGTGAAGTGTTGTTATTTATACTTCAGTATTTTTTCGAAGTTGTTTGGTAGGTCCTTGATCTCTTTTTTAATTTGTCTGGAGGAATTTGGAGAGTTTTTTTAAGATTGGAAATGAGATATATATTTTATAATGATGTATTTTTCACAGCAACACATGTTTCCTTGACACTATGTGATATAGGAGAATCAGTCACATCCTCAATGTGAGTGCAACAAGTTGGATTGTTAATTTCTTGATCTAGGTTTTAGATTTAAAATTACCCATAAAGTAGGATTTTTGAAATGTATGAGAGGGACCCCTCTCTTGGATTTTTTACACTTTACAACAATGTAACAATGATTAAGAGGTTTTTTTGTTGCATATCTATGTGTGTTTCTACCTTTGAGATTAATTTTGTAGTATGTTAGATATATATGGACTTGATTGTAATTTTTTTGGTCTACATGTTGATGGCTTGGAGTTCTACCTATGTTGGATTATATACCCCAATTTGAGGTATAAATACATTGGATGAGATAGTAACTTGTGGTTGCTATTATAGTTGGTATGAGTTAGATACATTTTTTACCATTTAAACACACACAAACACATAGTCACTCAGGGACTTAAGCTCCTAGGATTTCCTACAAAACCACAACATCCTTTTGCAAGAGAAAATAAGAGAATAAATTTTCCAATAATGGATCTAAAATATATTAAATTAAATTAAATTAAATTAATGATGTGCATATCTGTATAATATACAAAGTATACATATGATACATTGCATAAATAGGAAAGGTTGAGAGATAAAATTTGACAACATTATGGCAAGTATCTTAATCTTATACATGAGACAAAAAAAAAAAAAAATTACCTAAGGGGTATGTGCAGGATCATGATGGGCCAAAAAGTGGCAATATGATGGGTATTTGTAGGGTATGTGGTTGATAACTTTTTTTTACCCAAAATTGATGAAATGAAAAGGGTTTTAAAGGAGATTCTCAGCTTTCCACCAATATAAATTATGATTTACTTTGAATTTAATAAATAATTATTATTCATTTTCTATTTGAATTAGGACTAAAGTATTGATTGATAGGCTAATTGAAAAAATCAATAGTTTTAAATGGTATCACATTTTTGAATCCAAAACATGCATCACATTTTATGTTTCGCATACTATAGGATTAAAAAAATAAAAATTGAATTTCATGAAGTTCTGACCAAGTTAAGGTGGTCAGACATACAAGTTTTATATTTTTTAAAAGTTGTAATAAAAAAATCATAATTAATTATTTACTTGGAAAAAAATTACAAAAAAATATGCATCAAATTTGTACATGAGTCCTCTACTTATGTATAAAGTCTTATAAAAAATATTATCATTTTATTGTGGTTAGGGTGGTCAAACAGACACCTATTTCTTATTTTTTCCCTGAAATTGAAGTACTACTAGATTGGAATTTCAAATTTTCACCAAATAGATTATAAAAAAAAACCTAGTAGTTTAGAAACTACATTCAATTTTCTACAGATTCTATTCTTACATATTTTTGAAATAATATAGATAAATTATTCAAATTTTTACATGAAGTTTCCTAACTTTGATTTTTCTAAATTTTTTGCCACTTAAGGGCCTATTTTTCTATGATGATCCTGCACATACCCTAAGAGACAAGAATTAAATGAATTAAGATAATATATAATGACAAATAAGACTTATCAAAAGAATCCAATAATATTAAAGAATCCTCTAAGCACTTCACTGACAAGTATCAAGTACTTCACTATTATCACACATTCCTTTATAAGGTTGAGGAACATTTCATTGAAGCCAAAAACAAGAAATTTTTGGAAAAGGATGTGTTAGGTCACCTTATCATAATCTTTGGATATATTTTGTTTAAAAACCATGCTAGAGGTGTTACTTTTTTCCATAGAGTGCAAAGTTTCATGAGTGAAAGTAGCAACATCTAGAATATGATGTTTATAAAGTTGGTTAAAGTAGATAAAGGGAATATGAAACCATGCATATCCATGAATTATTTTAGATGTATTTCTATTAGCTAGTTTTGGAGGCTTTTATATTATCTCTTTCTATCTAAACACTTTCTATAGAGGGTTCCCTTTTTAGTATATTGTATTCTTATTTTATGGGAGTAACCATGTGGGTGTTTTTAGAATTTTTTCATTACCTTTCTCTTTGTGATTCACATCTCCTTTAAATCCTTTGGTAGTTGATGTAATGATGGTTTCTATTATAAACTTTACTTTACTTTATAATCAACCTTATCTTGTCGGTCCTATTTTGGATACTCTAAGGGTATTTATTTTAGGCCCTTTTAGAAGATAATCTTGTAAATTCTTAGTTTTGTGTAATTATAGCACATAATTTTGAGTTACACCACTATTATATATGTGAAATTTTTTCTCATTGATCTAAAAATATAATTATAATTTATGGGTAAATTTGTTGACCCATTGTATTATTAATTATAAGTGATTTAGTGGTTATACTATTTTATGTACTTGTAGAGTAATAGGACATGTGTTGTTGAAACCTATAAAACCAGTATCAAAGTTAATCACAATTTTGGATCCTTAATGTGATAGACTTATAAAAAAAAATTATGTTGTGTGATATTAATATACATTGTTTATGGCATTTCCTAGATATGCACTAAAATGGACTAAATAGGCTTTTAAAAGTAAAGTTATACTTTGGGGATTATTGAATTTTATGAAAGGAAAATATAATTGTTTTCAAAAATTAAAGGAAACTCTTAAAAATAATATTAACCAATCTATCCAAAATTATCACATGAATTTAAAACAAGGAAAACCAACTTCTTTCATTAGAAATATTACTAAGAACTATGTACAAATGAATAACACACCAATGTTTCAAAAATATCAACATGAAATTGTTCACCAGTTGCATGCACTAAAAAGATTGAAAAAATTAGCATCATCACATTATTCACACGAGTGTTAAAACATGAGCAACTAAAGTATTATAAAAAAAATCATCTAAAGAAAGATATACGAGAACACAAATTACCCTATTTTCTTTCATTGTTGCTATCTAATGGAGCCATTAGTAGCCAATCCCTAAATTACATCAAATGCATAAATAAAAAAAATCTAAATCTAAATAACATTTTACAAGATTATGGGTGCTTTTGTTATACCAAGCCCTAATTGACTATTCTTAAAGCAACTATTTGGCATTGAAGAGTGTTGGTTGTATTTGAGTGGGATATATGAAAATTTAATCATATCATAAATGAAAAGGATGGATATGCTTATTTCCCTAATTTGAAAACCTTTGCATGGTGTAATGACTTTTTTCACCTATCACATTCCCAATGGGTGCTATGCTAAAAATTTGCACTCTGTTAACAGATATCTTGAATGGGTTTGAACTATTCTTCTAGTTTAAAATTAGAGGGTTAATGTAGAACACTAAAATGCTGATTATTTAATCAAAAGCTTTCATTCAAAAATTCACTATTTATCACAATTCAACAATTAAATTTTTGTATATTAAGATCTCATTCACCTACCCGATATACAAAACTCAAGGAGGTAGACATTTATGTTCATCATTAGGGGAGAGGGGCCCATAATGGAGTAGGGTTTAATAGTGGGGATAGAAGTAGTCCTCAGTGGGCCCCATAGTGGAGCATTTTAATATCCAATTGCAAAACATTTTTTATCCATAAAGTATGCAAAGTGACAAATTATGTGATGCCACATCAGCGCACCAATAAAACATGACTTAGTGCACCACTATCAGTCTCACTTTTTTTTGGGCCTTTTTGGATACCTCAACAAAAAGCATGTTGATGTGGCATCATATTGATTATATGACCCTAAAATGAAATATAGAAGCACATGAGTTGCCAGATAAACTATTGTACAGAATTGGGAGTGATTTGAAATTTCCACGTAGGATTTTGAGAAACGTGAAGTTAGGGTGCTCCACTATAGGCCCCTCTTCCCTACCTCTGTATATGAAGTTCTAGCATTTTTTTCCATTTCATCCATATCTCTATTACACATTTTTCCAAGCTTGTAATAAAATTGAGAGAGTGATTAATTAAAAGAATATAAAAGTAAAATAAATATCATAGTGATTAATATCTATTTTTAAAACTATGTTAAAATTATAAATTAATATAATAAAATAACAATATTCGGAAGTAGAGAAACGAGAAATATATTTCTTTAATATATTGTTTCATTCAATCGATTTTTATAGATTATTTTATTATATTATCAATACAATTAATATAGATATTTTTAGCATATTTATCTAAAAGCATAAAATATTAATTTTATATTTTTATTTACTTAAATATTATTTTATTTTACTTTAGAATTATGTAAAAATTAATTTACTTCACTTCTATTTTATAGAACTATTTAAAAGGTTTTTTTTCTTAATTATTTAAGAACTATTTTTTTTCATTAGCATTGCTTATATTAGTTTGATTTGAATATTTATTTTTATTTATTTTAGAATTATGTATTTATATTTAGAGTTCTTTTAATTTCTTTCATTTACATAAAGATTATTTTATATACTTTTAAATATATGCAAACTATGTTTATATTCTTTTAACACCTTCACATTATTTTTTCGATAAAGGTAAGAGATTTCTATTGAATATATGAAAGTTTACAAAATTTTCCCAAGGCATACAATGTCGGCATACTACCAGGGCCAATATGTTTGAACGGGACAATCAGAACAAAGCTAGAACACCTGAGACCAGACACCACCAAACCATAACAAAAAACTTACCCAGACCAACCCGATTATAGAGACCCATATGCTATGCAAAAAATTTCCTCGACATTATCAAAAGCCAACAGAGTGCTACAAATGACATTTTATGTGACTATCTGTAACCCCAAAGACACCAAGGAACAAACCAAAGACCTTGATTACTAGAAGAGCCCCGTTACCATAGGTTTTGTTGAGCGAAGACCTGAAATTTATAACTCCAGTTTGCATTCCTCGTCTGTGTAATGCCAAACCTGAGCTTGAGGAAATCCATGGCCACATCCGTCAACCTGCAATGAGCAAAGAGATCCGCACCAAGAATGTCCAATAGGAATGGATAATATTTCTCTGTTGCCCCATAAACTTCATGCATACCCAAATTTCGTGGGAGAGGGCAACCAAAACTCAGAGATGCAGCCGCCAGGGTTTCATCCAGACCGACCAATAAGTCCTTTCTGAACAACTTGACCATGATCACGTCCACCTCTATTTTCACCACACCCACATCGAGCAAAATGGCCAGAACCTGGGATGAGATGTAAGAATCTAGATGATAACCCTCACCACCTTCCAAAAAGCCCTTCCCTACTAGAAACTTTACTGCTGAGAGGATGAGAAAATCAAGGTGACGGATCATGTGTTTAAGCCTCAGAGACGTCACCAGGCCAAGAAAGGCCATTTTCCTTTTAGAGCTCAACAATTGCACTAGAGTATCTCTGCCATCACACGCCATTTCACTTGCAGAGACATGAATACTGAACATCACGGCCACCTTCACATTATTACACTTAATCATCATTTCTATTGTAGTTATGTTTGAGATGATTATATTAATTTTTATATTATAACTTTTTGTGAACAAATGTATGCACCCGCATCACATTATATGTGTATTTTTATTAATTTATTATTCTAGGTTCTAGATATTTATAGGCTCATTTATTTATTTATAATCTTTGAATATTTTTGAGCCAAAATATAAACTAAATCTATTCACCCAAGTCTAGGTGGTAAGAATAATTTTTGAAGTGGTTTTGATTTTCCCAAATAAAGGAGGAATAACCTCTCAATAATCCTTGTAATGAGACAACAAATAAACTAAATCTATTTTTTTAGCCTAAGTTTAGGAGGAAGGAGGATTTGGACAAATATGTTTTGGATTTAGTTAGTATTCTTTTGGTGTATAAAATCAAGCCATGTATTCATCATTTAAACGAGGAAACACTAGTAGAAAAACAACAATAAATGACTAAAAAAACTACTAAAAATTACCTATAAATGACTAAACTTGGTCATGTGACCATTAGTATTCTATTTCTAGACATTTATAATGTGACCAAATTTATGACTATACCATTTTTAGTCATTTATTTGGTCATTTTGATTGATCAATTTGGTAGTTAATTTAGTCATATTTGTTCACTGAGCTTGGTCACATGACCATTAGTAGTTTATCGGTGGTCATTTATAATGTGACCAAATTTATGGTATTGATCAATTTGGTAGTATATTTTTAGTCATTGATTTAGTCATATTTATTCATTGATTTTTGTCAATTGGTAGTATATTTATTCATTGATTTTTGTCAACTAGTAGTATATATAGGCATATGTTTAGTCATATTTATTCACTGATTTCTGTCAATTGTTAGTACATTTGGTCAATTGGTAGTTTATTTAATTATTTTTGTTCATTGGTTTCTGCCTAAAAGTGTTAGAAATGAGACATTGTTTTTGAGGATTTAACATAAAACACAAAAAACATAATCAATCATGCATTTGTACATAATCAAACAACTACTAAGAATGAAAAATACTAAAATTTTATTGATAAAAGGTGTTCTTACAATGGATACAAGACTTAAATATGTTTTTTTTCTTTGAAAAATGTGTTACAAAGTGTGTTTCTCAATGTTGTGACTAAGAAAACTGAGTTACAATGCTCCTTTTTTTCTTTTTTTTCTTATACATCTCCAAAACATGAAATAAGTATTTGAAAAATGAAGCCTATAGGTCTTATATCTCATCCCAAGCATTGGAGATCATATAGGAATTAAAATTGACCAAGTTCTCATATTGAAAAATAGGGAAACATTAATAAGCTCTTCATCACATTCTCCCTACCTATATGCAACAATTGCTAGAGTTGAATCCATTTTCTCACAGCATTTACCCACCACCCGAGAATCATTGTAGGGATTTGTAGTAAGGAGGTTCTCTGGATTATTATTTGTATTAATAATGATTTTACCCAATGCATTGTGTACATGTACATCTTAACTTCACTCACAAGATTCTCTAAAAATTGTGTCAACAATCGAAACCGGTTCTTGGAGAAAACAAAGACAGAACAAGAACTGCTAGCTTAATATAAACCTTATGAAAATTGAAAAATAGATTTGGAGATTTTATACATTACCTTTTTCTTGCATTCTTCAAGTGGTTCAATAGGAAGGAGGGAATGAACAAAAATAATAAGACCATTGATAAAGTCCTTAGGACAACCATCATCAAGCAACTAACTAACAACTAAAGGAGCATTGCTTGGATTTACCTAATCAATAATTAGAAAAGAGTAAATAATTTAGTCATTTAAATGCATGTGTAGAACCCACTAAATAAAAATGATAAAGGCTGATATTGTAACCAATATCTATTACATTAGTCATTTTCCAATAAATAAGAATGTCCTTTAAGTTTATATTACTTTGCCATTATTAAAAATACATGGTACCAACAATAAATTTCCCCTAGCATGCATAAAATATTTTAATACACATGGTAGACTTTCAGACATTATTAGTAACATTATAAATATGGTCGTTTTATAGAACTCTTTTTAGAAACTAAAGATCTTTGAAATGAGTGACCTACAACTTGAAGGTACATAAGGTTTTATCTAGCATAAAACATCGACTAAAAAAGAAGTGTTCAATATGAGGGCTATTGTTATGTGGAGCTTAATCAGACTAAAAGGTTAAATTTTCCCCACTTTTATTGGTGCAGTTTCCCCCTAAATTATTTAATGGGGGTTTGGTGGCAGTTCCCCCAAGATGAGGTCAAGGGGCAGTGCCCCTTGTGGGGTCTAGGGGCAGCACCCCTGGCACGCTCCCCATTGTAATATAGGGCAAGGTAGAGGGGCAACACCCCCAAAATCTCTCATGATTTTTATTATTTTATAAATATGTTGGGAGGTTTTTTCTTTTATGGCTGACATAAAAAAACCCTATTCTATAACCAACATAAGTCTTGATAAAAGGCTAAGGGTTAGGGTTTTAGTTGACATTGTATTGCAGGATTTGCAGCAGTATTGAGTTGCAAGGATTGTGAGTTGTAATCAATTTGATTTGTTGGATAATAATATTGGATTCTCTGTTGGTGGATGTAGCTCAAGTTTGGGTGAACCATGTTAAAAATTATCTCTTTCTATTATTATTTCTATATTTTTCATTCCTCTTTTTAATCTTTGTTTGCATTTAATTGATATTTTCTGCATGCAATTCCTAACAAGGACCTACGTTTTGGACATGGCATTCAATGTATCACAACATATTATTTGAATATAAGTAATGGGTAATATCTAGTACAAATCCAAACTGATCACAAACATTTATCAAGGGACGAGCATTTGGAAGTCTTTCTTCCATAAGAAAGTTCTATCTTTTTAGCATCATAGAAGTTTGACTCTAGTTACATGTTCCACCTCCTTGATTTATCTAGTTTTTCCTGCTGCTTCAACGTATTTGAAGTGATTTTGGGATCATCACTACCAATGACATTGAAAATATAGTTTACCATATAAGTACAAGGCTCCCAAGCTACTACAATATTACCTCCTCAAATAGATTAATGAATATCAGTGAAAAAATGATACAAGTGACAATACAAAGTCAAATCGCCTAGAGATCAAATATGCACCCAAGAAGAAATATAGCCCTTCATAAGACTTGGAGTGTTTAAACAACCTGATGCATCAATCTACACCCAATTTTCCAGAATATTCTTTGGTAGCTTGTGTGAGATGAAAGAAGTTAACATCAACAATAAGAGAGCAATTTTCAATGTCATCTAGAGCCAACATTATTAATTTGAAATAAATAAAAGTTGCATAATTTTTACCTAGACAATTATGTGGAGATTTCCCCTCAGGTTGACAAGAAGGAGATATTTTGTGCACTCCAACACCCACTCTCTAGAAAGGGTCCCAAAGAACTCAAGAAGGGTCATCATCATTAGGCCAATTGGCATCTTCTCTTGAGCAACCATTCTAAGAATTTGACACAAGGAAAACTAGGTTCTCTTAAAATATATTTGAAAACATTCTATAGGAAACAACTTAATGTGGGAAGAGGAGATAGTTATTCTTTGTCTTTTCAGCATCATAGAAGCTTGACTCTCTGGTTACATGTCCCACCTCCTTGATTTGTCCAGTTTTGGTTGCTACTTCAAAGTATTTGAAGTGAATGTTGAGATCCTCACTACCAATGACATTAAAAATGTAGTTTACCATAGAAGTACAAGGTTCCCAAACTACTACAAAATTACCTCCTCAAATAGATCAATGAATGTTAGTGAAAAATGATACAAGTGAAAATCCAAAGTCAAATCACCTGCAGTTCAAATATGCACGCAAGAAGAAATATATCCCTTCATAAGACTTAAACTATTCAACCAACTTGATGCATGAACCTACACCCAATTGTTTAGAATATTCCTTGGCAACCTATGTGACAACAAAGAAGTTAACATAAAAAATAAGAGAGCAATTGTCAATGTCATTCAAAGCCAACATTATTAATTTGAAAAATAAAAAGGGTGCAAAATTTTTACCCAAACAATTATTTGGAGATTTCCCCTCACGTTTACAAGAAGGATATCTTTCATGCACTCCAATTCCCACTCTCTAGAAAGGATCCCAAAGAACTCAACAACGGCCTGAGAAATATTGTAATCAATAAGGTAATTGGTAGTTTGTATTCAATTTCAAGAGCACATCATGGTTCATAGATCAGTTGCTCGATAGCTTGGGTGTTGACAATGACACATTAAATATCAGGAAAGTTTGTATAGTGTTGTACCCAAAATTTACAATATTAGTGATGAAAAAAATATTTCCTAAGAAACCATTTGATATAAGGAAATTTGTACCAAATTAATGAGACTATCATCATCTCTATTAATGTGATTGTCACCTTGACTTGAGAGAGCGGCTAAAACATGTCAACTATATTATATATTGGTAGTTCATAAGGAAATACACTATGTTCCTCAATTTGGACCTTTTTTTGTTCACATTTCTTTCCAACCTCTTTCCTTTCTTGTTTCTTTTCTTGATTTGTATTAGAATTTTGATTCTTTGTTTTGACAAATCAAGAAAAACCCTCATCATTTTTCTTAGTTGTATTATCTTTTTTAGCCCAAATCTTAGGTCCTTTACTCTCCTTGGCTTTGATTTCTCCTTTACCATTAGACTTAGTTCCTTAATTTCTTTTGTTTTTCTCTTTTATGAACATACTTCTTCGCTTTCCTTGGCCACAATTTACAATTCTATTCCTCAAATTGTGAGTATTTCTAGCTTGTGCAACTAACACCACTGTCATCCTTTGATACTCCTCATCATAGAAGTTTGACTCTCTAGTTACATGTTACACCTCCTCGATTTGTTCAGTTTTGGCTACTTCTTCAATGCATTTGAAGTGAATGTCAAGATCCTCACTACCAATGACATTGAAAACAAAATTTACCATATAAGTTCAAGGTTCCCAAGATACTACAAATTTTCCTCCTCAAATAGATCAATGAATATTAGTGACAAAATGATACAAGTGACAATCCAAATTCAAATCACTTGCAGCTCAAATATGCACCCAAGAAGAAATATAGCCCTTCATAAGACTTGAAATGTTCAAACAACTTGATGCATGAATCTCCACCTTCTTTTTGAGAATATTCCTTGGCAGCCTATATGTGACATGAAAGAAGTTAACATCAAAAATAAGGGAGCAATTGTCAATGTTATCTAGAGACAACATTGTTAATTGAGTCATAGTTTAGAAAATTGTATGATGGAGCGTGGGCGGGAGCGGAGTGCTGGGCAGGAAAATGGGTGTTTTGAATCTTCTAGTACTGAGCAGGGTGATGGCGATGGATCTGCGAAGGCCCAGGCGGGTCACAGGTCTACCTCGAGTAAGAAGAAAAGCGTGGAGGAACCGGAATGAGAGGATTCCCCAAAAAAGCATGCAAATGATCCAGGAGGGAAGAATATTCTGGTTCCTCCCCCTATTAAACCTATCGGCAATTGCTCTAAAGATAACCTCAAACGTGTAGTGGGGTCTGGTGACACGAATGGCGGGCATCGTAAGAAGTGGGCCTCATTGTTTGGGGTTAAACCTAATGGAAAGTCTTTTTTTCCCCCTGTGCGCAACATTTCCTGCCCTACAGTTGGTAAATTTGCAATTTCTATTCCAGACGAGATCATTGATCTAATATTGCTATAATGGAAAATTCCCTAGTTGGAAAATTCATGGGCCAAAGGCCAAATATTGAGATTGTTAGGGATTTCATCAGAAAAAAATGGAGAACAAATGGTAGTGTCTCTGTTGCAGCTCTCCCAAAAGGCTTCTTTGCTTTTGAGTTCTCTAACAAAGAAGACATTAAGGCTATTAGATGTGGAGGACCATGGGTTATTGGGAAATCAACTCTCGCACTTAAAAAATGGTCTTCAAACTTAGATTTAATGGACTCCATCTTTGAGACTGCCCCAGTATGGGTTAGGCTTCATTGTCTCCCTCTGGAATATTGGAACAAGGATGTTTTCAGGGGGATAGCTAGCTCCTTTGGGGAGCTATTATCGATTGACCCTATGACAGCAACAAGAAGAAGACTAGTGTTTGCCAGAATATGTGTAGGTGTTTCTCAGGAAGTGGATCTTCCCTCCTATGTGGAGATCCACTCAAAACTTGGCTCGTGGTCGCAGGCTATTGAGTTTGAGACCATCCCTTTTGCCTGCTTCAACTGCAGAAAATCTAGCCATTGGGCAAAGCATTGCCCCCTTAAGGCAGTAAAAGAAAAGGAAAACCCTAAAAGGGCCTCAAAAGTGGTATGGAAAAAGAAGCAGGAGGAGAAATTTGTAATGGATCCATTGGGAAAGGTTGCAAAAACCCCTGTTAATCTCTCGGGTGACGTTGGAAATGATGGCTCCACCATCTAGGTCCCCCAAGCTCTTGTCCCTGAGATTAAGTCTGGTTCTCAGGACAAAGGACAAGGAATGGATTGTAATGTTAGGAACTTGGCTCTAAGCAAGGCGGATGTTTCTCAATATAATATCTCTAATGATGCTGGAAATGAAGGCTCTTCCATCCAGACCTCCCAAATTTTGGTTCCGGATCTTATCTTTGATTCTCAGGACAAAGAGGAAAGTGTGGAATGGGAAGCTAGAAAATTAGCCCTAAGCAAGTCGGATGATTCTACTACCTCGGAGATGTGCCCCACCTTTCGGGACCCCGTGACGCCAGGGCTGGACGATATTCCTATTCAGGGTCTTTCTCTGGAGGTAGGCATTCCCCTGATTGTGTCTCTGGTCAGGAAAAATAACCTAGATGTTGATTCCTACTTAGATGTGGCTTCTTTTGATGTCGTTAAAGACACTTATTTGGATCCTAGCTAGGCAAGCCTTCTTGCAAGAAGTAACTCCCTACCTTGTGGGAATGGGCTCATGGATACCCTCCCCTGGGAGCATAAATTCTTCTCTGAAAAAGAATGGGAATCTAGCAAAGAATCAAATAGTCAAGATGATACAGGTAGAGAAGAGGTGCTATCAAAGAAAAAGAAGAAAAAATCAAAAATCAAAATCAAAATCACCCCTTGTGGGATTTCAACAAGATCGAGAGCAAAAGCGGACTGTGGGGCAATATCTTTGGCCAAAGGCAGAAGACCCAAAAATTTGATAAGAGAGCACCATAGTTTTCAAGATATTATGGATGGCTTCCAAAAAACCATCCCGGAGCTCCTTCTCTCTCCTAAATTCCCATGAAGTTATTGTCTTGGAATATAAGGGGACTAAATAACCCCCACAAGCAGGATATTTTACACAATTTTTCCTGGGACCAAAAGTTAGATATTCTCCTCATTCAAGAAACCAAAATGTTAAGTGAAAAGGTGGAAAAGATTTCTTTGTTCCAGTACTATTCCACCCAGGGAAGTGATTCTGTTGGTGCCTCAGGTGGGGTTGCGACTTTTTGGAACTGTAAGGTCATAAGAGGTGATCCTCTTTTTTCTCATCCTAATCATGTTGCTACTAGATTTACTCATATAAGGGACAACTTTAGCTGGATCCAATCTAATATTTATGCTTCTAACCGCAAAAAAGCTCATAAAGATTTTTGGAAAGAGCTGGCTGCTTTTCAGAATATATTTCAAAATGACCTCTAGGTTGTCATGGGAGATTTTAACTCACCTCTCCTTCAGGGTGAGAAGTTTGGTGGCTCTCAGATCAATGAAGAAAGCAAAGAAGATCTCTTGGATTTCATCAACAATCAGGCTTTGATCGACCTAGACTTGTAAGGGAGCTCTTACACATAGTCGAATCGAAGAGTTCAGTCTAATCTGATCTAGGTGAGACTTGATAGAACCCTTGTTTCTGATATTTGGATCTTAAATTATTGCTGCTATTTGAAAACCCTCCCTAGGATTGGATCTGACCATTTCCCTATTAGTTTTGTTCCTGACCCCTTAAAAATTAAGAGGAATACTCCCTTTCGATTTGAGAAGATGTGGCTTTCCCATCCTCTCCTCCAAGAGGAAATAAGGAAATGGTGGAATATTAAAATTAAGGTTACTGTCTTATTTAGAATTGCTAAAAAACTAAGAGAAGTTAAAATGAATCTCAGAAAGTGGAAAAAAGAGTCTTTTGGCAATATCTTTCAAATCAAATTTGATCTTCAATTTAGGCTGTCTGAAATCCAAAACAAAATTCAGAAGGAAGGCTACTTGAATGAAACTAAGGAAAAGGAAAACGAGATTCTCTCAAAACTTCATGAGATAATTGATAGAGAAAAGGAATTTTGGAGACAAAGATCCAGAGCTCTCTAGCTAAAGGCTAGAGACAAAAATACCAGATATTTTCATCTTTCAACATCTAAATACAGGGTAGATAACAAAATCTCTGTGATTGTGGTTGATGGCAGAACTTATGAGGAGGAAGAGGACATTAGAAGAGAAGTTGTCCTATTCTTTAAGAACCTCTTGTCTGAGAAAGAGGGTATTAACTTGGAGGATCAAAATCAGTTATTGGAGGCTATCCCCAAGATTGTTAACTCTAGAGACAATGAAATGTTGATAGATATACCCAATAGTGAGGAAATTAAAAAAGTTGTTTTCTTTTTTGAAGGAAGCAAAGAACCTAGTCCTGATGGCTTCCCTTGACTTTTCTTCATTGGTTCTAGGACATTGTTGGGGAGGATGTTGAGAAGGTGGTGAAAGAGTTTTTCCACTCTAGAAACCTTTTGAAGGAGTTAACTGCCACTTTCTTGGTTCTTATCCCCAAAAAACCTAGAGTGCAGGATTTTGAAGGCTTCAGACCCATCAGCCTCTGTAATTCCTTCTATAAAATTATTTTGAAGGTGCTTACCTCTAGGATGCTTCTCATTTTCCCTCTAGTATTGCTCCTCAACAGAATGGTTTTGTGCCTGGAAGAAAAATTCTT
>VDFB02045577.1:37073-63246 GCA_007258455.2 Sequoia sempervirens | reverse complement strand
ATAGTGAACTTCAGTTCCCACTTCTCAGAATAGACTACACACACACGAGTTAAACTGGATGTTACCCTTTTCAGTTAACTCGGGGTTGTCATCACATGCATACCTATTCTGAGAATCGCCTTGTTCACTTGGAGTTGTATTTAGGGTTTTCGTTAACTGATGATAGTCTTCCAGTAAACTTGTTTTAATAAGGACGTGCATGCTCGCACAATTGTCCATTTTTAGATTAGATGTTTCAGTTAAACTGAGGGTAGTTGCCCAGTTAACTGTATAGTTTGCTTAATTAGGGTTGGGCGCATTGCTTGCATGCATTGCAGGAACTATAGATGACACAAGGTGATTTTAGGGTTCCCTACACCTTGATGTATATAAATAAGAGCTTACGCTCATTTGTAAATAACTTTTGCTTGAGAGAGGAATATATGCTGCGCCTACCTTGCCCGCAATATTGCTCTTTTTCGTATTTGTTCATGTGTCTTCACTATTGCAATTGATTGTTATGCCACATAGGGTTCCAAAAGATTGTGATGTTGAATTCTTCCACAGTTTAGATAAATCTGTTTAAGCATCTTTATCATTGAAGTCAATTGCTATGCCACATAGGGTTCCAAGAGATTGAGGTGATAAGGCTGTTTTGTGTTTATTTATCATTGTGATCGATCGTTATGCCACACAGTGTTTCGAGAAGTTGCAGCGATAAATCTGTTTTGTGAATCTTTATCGATATAATCAAAGGTTATGCCACATAGGGTTTCGTGAGATTATAAAGATAAAGGCTGTTTCGTGAAGACTTTGCTGTTTCGGTTGAGTGTTATGCCACACAGGGTTCCATAAGATCGCCTTAGTGAATTCTTAAATCTGTTGTGCCCAATAAGTTGGTTTAGATTGAGATGATAGTTGTGCCACCTTACCCTCAAGTAGAGAGTCTAAACCCACTTATCGTCAGATAGTCAAACCTTGCTCCGTTTCCTCTTGCTCTGTTTTCCTGAGGAGATTGGATAGATATAAGTTGTAGTTTAGTTGATTTGCAAAACCAGAGAAAACTCAGCTGCAACGTAAAAAGTTCTTTCAAGAAAGTCTTGTGCCTCTAGCAGCTGAAACAAAAAGACAGGAAGTAGTTTTAGTTTATTTTTCTTTACAAAGCATATTTGTCAAAGAACATCGAGGGAGCTTCCCCTCAATAATTCGAAGAGCACTCATTGCGTAGTGTGCATAGGCTGTTCATAACAACTTGTACTCCAGAGGTGTTAGTTGTTACGCCAACAATTCTCGGGCGGTATTTATCGGCCCTCATGGTCGAAAGTGTCACCTCGACACTATATCATCATCATCGCCATCGCTCACGGTCAGCTTCTAACTCTTGCTTGAACCGAGGGTCATGAATAGTCCTCATCATCATGCCGAATAATCCCGATGTACATTGGCACTCGCCAATTGACTCTTCCGCGGAGGTCAATATCACTCAGATCTCCGCACTGGATTCATCAGCAACTCTCCTCGATCAGCGAACAAGGACACCTCCTGTATGCTTGGAGAACGTGTCTCCAAAGGTACTGCCACTGTGACTCGTGGAGGTTCTGGCTGAACTATTTCTTTCTTTCTGGACTCTGGACCTCGTGTAATCTGTTTCTTCCTTCCTGTGGTGGGCGTCCTGTGATCTCCCATCAAGTTGTAAGTCAAGGCAATTGACCTACTCTTCAGTCTGTTCACCCGTCTATCAACCCATGCCCTGGTGAATGTCATAACTGGGATAGAAAGAGTATCTAAGTCTGCAACCTCGGGCTCTAACCAGTCTACAGGCGGAAGTGGAGTATCCCGAACAGCTGCATAGTCTGGATGAACAACATCCATATCCTCATTAACCCGGTCCGAACTCGAATCCACTTCACACTCCCTCGACGAGTAATCGCAACCTAGAGAACATTCTCTTTCCTTACTAATTTCATCAACCGTGATCAGCCCAATAATCTTCTATGGTGGCCTTATGTTTAAACTCCTCCGACAACACCCAATTGATGTTATGATGTGGGTCATAATGTTGTCGACTTGTATGATATGAGAAGTGATAAAATTGAAGCTCTCACTCGCCTTCTAGTCAGCTCAGACGTATGATCACACCTCATCCGAAAGGCTCCATCACAATCTAAACTCTATCCCTCTTTTTCTTCCTTCCGATTTCCGGTCAAAGGCAAGCAACCTGCCTAGATATTTCTAGCATTATTATTTTATCCGCTGGGTACTTAGGCAGCCTATATGGGTATGACGAGAAACCTTGCGTTCTAATGTATGAAAAATCTCGAAATTGTATAAACCAAAGACCCATACCTTCACCTGGGCATCTCTAGAGATTCTCGCGGATGTAACCTCTCCGGCAAAATTTCTGATGTACATGGTGACGAATCGCTGGTGCAACTGTGTACACGCCTCATGGATTTTGAATTGATGAGAGCCACAACCGACGGGTTCTTTGTAAGAAATCCCTCTGTACCTCGTCATCCGTGCCAACAAGTAAACAAGATAGGAGCTCATGTAAAACGTTTTAGTCCTCCTCAGGCTCAGGAGCTGCTCATGTATATTATCGCTGATCATCTCAGCCCAATTGACATAATCCTTGCCTTCTAGCACTAGGTTGATGTAATAAAACATCCAAGGCTCGAAAATGTAGGACTGTGGGCAACCGCCAACCCTGCTCAGCAACATGATAAGATCACAATATTCCTGCTTCAGGTCCTCCGCTATGATCTGTTTTGGCAACTTCGCACGAGATGGCTTTGGAGTGCTCATCCAGTGAGTGTTGATTGTATCCATGCACCGTTCAAAAGTAGAAGCATACATCCGCTCCGCTCGCTCCCTGGACTTGTAAATCATGTTCTTGTGTACCAGGATCCCAAAAGCTTCACCAATGGCCGCCGGAGTAAGATTGGCAAGCACTTGGCCATTTGGTGACATGATCGACCGGTGTTCCTTCTCGTAGTAGTTGGCGCACTCCATTATAAGCTCTGAGCACTGAATGGCCGGCGGAAAACCAGCAGCTGCATATAATCCACTTCGGACGATATTGTGCGATGTGACCGAAGCCCGATGACTTCCAATCCCGAACAGCCTGTTCTTGAAGGTCTCCAAGTTGACAGAGCCCAGGTTAGTGTCCGTCAACTTGCCCAGCTTTGAAATAAACTTCGACTCTGGCATGAATGTTTTGCTGAGCTTCTTGATCGTAGCCTGTCTGGAGGCACCATTGTCCTTTCCGGTTGTTCTCGCTTCAGCCATCTGCAACATAACAAACGTTCATCAGCAATTAAATTTAATAAAATAAGGCACGATATAGGGGCTGCAGTCGACTTTAGAAGCTGCAATAACTTTCTTGTTTGCAAACCTCAGCTTCTTTTCTTGAATAAGTTCGAATTCCGACACTTAGAACAGATTTCTAAGTGGACTTTGATGACTTTACTTCACAATCAGCAATCCGCAATTTTAAACTTCTTAACTTTGCACTTCAAACCAGCAATCAGCAATCTTGCAAGTTCGTACTTTTGAGTTCTCAGCAACTTATTTCAAGGCGTCTTTCTTTAACTTGCAACTTCAACTTACTCAATCAATTTTCAGTCACTAGCAAAGTCGTACCTCCTTCAAGCTTTCAACAACTTCCTCCAATCAGCAAGGGGCGTCCTCTTTACTTCAGCAAACACCTCTCAGCAACTCAAGGCGTACCTCCTTTTTGCTTCAAATTTGATTAACTCTTAAGTGCGCCTCTTCAGCAAATGCAACTCCTCAGCAAAATTCGAATTTCAAACTCTTCAAGCAACAATTCACTGCAACACTTCACTCTCAGAGCAAGTTCGACTTCTCCAGTTGTGAAAACAAGTGAAAAACATCTTCATTTTATAGCCAAAACTCGAATTCTAGAAGAAGTTAATTTTAGCCAGTGCCATTAAACTCCACTACTCCACTTCAAGAATTCGAATTTTCCCTCTCTGGTGTTTCTGACACTTGTCTCCAGCCGTCGGGAATATTATTCTTCTAGAAACTTGACTTTGACTGGCGTTCTGGATTTTGCTTTCGAAAATTTAATTTAATTCATCTTTTTTTACTCACCAGCCGGAGCTCTGTCACTTGAATTCGAAATTTTAACTTCATCATCTGCTCTGGAAAATTCATCCTCGAAGAGTTTAATCAAAATTATCTAGGCAACTCCCTTCAGATTCATCGTTCGAAGAAAATTCACTTTGAAAACTCATTTTATTCATGTTTGCCTTAGAAAATTTAAAATTTTCCCTTAGGAAAATTCACAATTCGAGTACCGATTAAATTCTTCACTGAAAAGGTGTTGGCGAAGCTCAGAAGACTTGGAAATCCATCTATCATCACGAATGTTCAGTACCCAGAAGCAAATTTTCTTCAGAATGCTCTGAATTCATGGGTACCCAACGAACGGGTTCATTTAATTTTTCGAATTTTGAACCTTAGAAAAATATTATTTCCATCATTTAAATTCGTTCTTCGCCCGTGATCACTCTTTGTTGCTCTGACTTCTTGAAAAATTTGAATCACCTTGCAATATCATTGTCTCTGACTCCATCACTGAGAAAAGTTGCTCACTCTTTGGAAAATTTTATCACTCTGAGATCCAGGCGTATTTTCCAAGGAAAATAAATTTGCCTTAGAAAATATTTTAAAATCATCTTGCACTTTTGAAAACTTGCCTTAGAAATTTTTTATTTCATCTGCCAGTGGAGAGAAATTTCTATCAACTTCATTTGGAAAATTTTATTCATTCCCGGCACGTCTCACTTCATTTGTATTTCACCCCACACTTAGGAAATATTCCAACGCCTTCAAGATATTTTAAAATCACCTTAGGCGCCTAACACACTTTATTTTATTCTCAACGCCTTGAAATGCCTTTGAAAATTTTTCCAACACCTTATAACTCCCTTACTCTAGGCGCACACTTCACTTAGCATTTTATTTCACACCTTGGAATATTTTCTAACACTCACCACTTCCAACGCCTAGCAAGTTTGTTTTGACTTCACACGCCTTAGAAAATTTTCTAACACCTTATGACTCCCATCAACCTTTGGCGCCTAGCACACTTGAGAGGAAATTAAAAAAAATCACGCCCAACATTCACCTTGGGCGCATTCTTGATGTGGAGGAGGATAACGCCTCACTTTACCTTGAATTCACCACGCCTAGATAACATTTTTACCTTACTTACCACCCTTATTCACCATTTACCATCCAAACTTGGGCGCATTTGAGCATGTCCACTGGATGACCTTTCAACTTCACTTTTTTGTCTTGACATGCACTAGTTTGGGCGCATTTTGCCTATGGAGGAGGACGAGATTCTTTGACCTTGTTGACTTTCTCTCCCCTTGAGCGCATTTTGATGTGTGTGAAGGATGAACTTTTCCAACGCCTCAAGAGTGACTCTTCAGCTTCCAAATTTCGTCTTCACATGCACAAGTTTGGGCGCATTTCACCCCTGCTACAGGATAAGCTTGCATTTTGGGCGCATTTTGCTCTTGCTGGTGGATGAAAACGTTTGACCTTGCTTTGACCACCTTGTCTTTTGGGCGCATTTCACCCCTGCTACAGGATGGGCGCATTTTGGAGGGTGAGGCGGATTTCCATGCCTTAGAAACTTTTTCAACTTTTCCCTCTTTCTTTTTGGGCGCATTTCCTCATACCTGCAGGATAAAAAATGTTGACTTTTGTTTGACTTTCCTGCCTTGGGCGCATTTTGCCCTGTGTGAAGGATGAACTCACATTTTCAAAAAAATTCTACGCCTCTAGCTGAGATGGGCGCATTTCCCTATGCCTGCTGGACGAGACTCCAGACTTAGACAAATTTTCATCATCCTCGCCAGCATCGTGCCCTGCTATTTATAGTAAGTTCTCTGAATTTGGACTTCTGAAGCTCGGAATGGCCTGAAATTTTAAACATAGCATCCTCATGCCTTTATCAACTTGTCGACACTGCCCCTTTTAGTTACCCTGCTATTTATAGCCTGTTTCTGAGGGTGGCTTACTATAAATAGTAAGTTCTTGTTTCTGATAGCTCCCAAGCTCCGATCGAGTTGAAATTTGAATGAGGCACTCCTCACCACGGATCTTTACCGGTTTCCATTAATTAACGCATTCCGGATTTACTATTTTGTTAATGTTTCAATTTGACTTACTATAAATAGTAAGTGCCCGCTTGGACCTGGAAATTTCACCGCCAGAGAAGTCTCAAGGACGCTTGATCGCAGTATTTACATCGGTTTTCGAAGATTTTGTCCTTGATGCCTATTTTAGGCCCGGTCGAAACCTGTAATTTGCATTGCATGCATCAGTATCCTCGCTTTGCCTTCAAGCTGGTATTGCATCAGCCTGCAACTGAATCACCGGGTATACTGACACACCTGCTAAAAATAGCAAGTTCCTTATTGAGTGAGAATCCTCGTTTGCATGTCACACCATCGCGAAGCTCTCGAAAAACCCATCAGGAATCACCTGACATGCAAAAGAAATTTCGACATGCAAACCCTAAAAATAGCCTCGGAAGGCTGAATCCTGAAAGTGGTCGCCTTGTCTTGCATGTTACATCATCGCGAAAGTCTCGAAAAACCCAGAAGGAATATCCAGACATGCAAAGAAAATCTCTGCATCTGGACCCTGAAATTCGTGCCGGAAGCCGGATTGCTAAAAATAGTAAGTTGTCCGTTTTTGCTCAAATTTGGCATGCAAGCAGCCTGATACGCTCTGAATGCAGTGTGATGATCAGAATCTCAAAATAGCTGACAAACTGCCCTGAATTGCAGACTTACTAAAAATAGTAAGTACCTTGGAATTTGATGAAACTTGGCTGGAAACCTGCTGGATGTCTGCTGACAACATTGTTAAGTTCAATTTTCAATTTTCTCACTTTACTTGACCCTGAATTGACCAGAAAAGTTCAAAACCCTAATTTCAGACTTGGCCAATATTTCGCGTTTAAGCTCAATAACGGACACAACCCCCCAAAAGACGGACAGCAGAAAAGAGACAAAGAGAGAGAGAGAGAGACCCAAGCCAAAAGACCGGAACGGAGCAAAAATTAGGGGGTCCCCATCTTGAATGGGGCGATGTGTGAAAAGGTCACAACACCACCTTGCCTTCAAGTTGAGAATCTGTACTCAGTTTATCGTGTGTTGTCGTTTCCAATAAGCCTATTCAGACAAGCAGATAGTTGTGCCACCTTGCCTTCACATTGTGGGTCTGTACCCGACTTATCGTCAGATAATCATTCCCGCTCTATTTCCTCATGCTCTGAATTCTTGAGGGGATTGGATAGTTAAAGTTACTTAGTTTTGTGTGTTGTAGTTAAGTCTCGCGAAACCAAAAAATACTTAGCTGCAACATATAGAGTTTTCTTGAAAGCCTTGTACCTCTTACAGCTGAGACAAAAAGACAGGTTATAGTTTAGTTTATTTTCCTTTTCAAGCGCTTTTTTCAAGCACAACGAGGGAGCTTCCCCTCCTAATTTGAAGAACACTCATTGCATAGTGTGCATAGCTGTCTATACCAACTTGCACTCCAAAGGTGTTAGTTGTTACGCCAACACTGAAGACAGTTCCTTTTTTTGCTCAAAAGACACACTTAACACACTCCATCCTTTACTATCACTCTTATGCGCATGCACAAGATTGCATCACATTACAACACACACTGACATCCCTCTAATGAATTGTCCTTCTCTATACATATATATCTTCTGCAATCAATCATACCATCAACTAGGTCGGCCTAATTCAATGAAATGTGTGACCCCAAAACCTGTCAGTTCAAAACTCCAACATACATGTCTTGCGAAAGTAACCAAAGTGTGTTCTTCGTCAAAATAGGTCGGCATGACCTATAGATACTCCTATGAATCCGCTCCATGCACAATTCAGTCCCGCACGACCCTAAAACCCTTAGCAGCACCACACAAACAAGCTGATAAAGCAACAATTGAATGAACCAATTGTTCATCCAAAACTTGACGCACAGACCACCAAACCACTTGAAACTTGAAATGCACACACAATCTGACATCTCCAAACACTTCTTGAAATCCACACAACACAATAAACATATGCGGTAGAATGCGGAGCATTCCAATATGAAATCTGCAACTATAACTCTATCACTACTTAGTCCGATACACTGTCATTAATATCTTATTTTGCAGAAGATATAAAACTCTAAAAATTTGGATATGGACTCCTTTAGTATGTACCATTATTATCTCAAAACCACATAACAAGATAATGCAATGTGGAACAATGCGAACCACAAAATTGTTCCTCTGTTATATTGAAAATACACTATCTCAGTCTGGGACTTAGCCAATTTCTCAAAAACACTTGGTCTTCTCCGAACTATATTCATACTGATACACCATCAATTCTACAATGGGTTGACATCAATGACAACACCATACACCATCATGCTCATGTTACCAACAACATGGGAGAGCAAACAGATTCTTCAGCATCCAGATTTGCAATTGCTTGGGGACAAGCAATTTTGGAAAGGGAGGACTGTAATGTCCCCTTCTTGAGCTTAGCTTTTTTCATCGACCATTAGCCTATTCCTTGGGTTCTCGTAGGCTAATTGGGGTGTTAAGGGAGCTCCACAATTCTTGGAGTCGCGAAGTCCAGCATAATTCCAATTTCAATATTTGGTGCTCGAAGGGTTTTCCGCAAGTTAGGTGGATGAAATTAAATAAATGCTTAAGTTATAATATTTTATTATAAAGTTTCACTTAAGTATTTATTTAACTATTTTAAGTGACTCACTTTTTGGGAGTATTTTTAATAGTAACATTAATTATCCCATTTTGGGCATTGGAAGAGGAGACATAAGGAAATAATTAAAAGTAATATTTTAATTCCCAAAAGTGAAGTGTTGGGATTTGGGAAATACAAAAAGAAATATTTGGGCTCATTTTGGTATGTGTGAAAAATAATTTGGTGTATGTTGTTGAAATTCCTCCAAGAACTTCTTGAGGAAGGAAACCCTCACAAAGGATAACATCCACAGTGGTGAGAGATCTTCCTTGGGTTTTCATTGGTACAATTGAAGCTAATTAATTCATGAAATCTTGCAGGCAAGACGAATTAATTATAATCAGATTGAAGGTTAGATAATCTTCATAAGGAGTTTGGAAAATATTTATGAAAATTTGTTACAAACAATTTTGGACGTGGGAACTTAATAGTTGGGCGATATCTTCTTCCATTGATGTGCCTTTAGGTCTCGAGTATTTGTGAAATAATCATAGTTGCAGAGCAGATTTGGTGTTTATTTAAAGGTTGGGTGAAATATCCCACCCTAAATCTCTATGCAAAAATTTTCAATTTTCACCAATTTGGTTGCTCAAGCATTTCATCAAACAGTTTTCATGATGTTGTTCTGAATGACATTTTGAAGTTTCCTCTTCGACAAGATCAATATTTGTGTACGGATTTATATAAATACATTCATACCATTCACAAAAATATATTGCAGATGATTCATTTAACAAAATAATGGACATACAACACTCTCTCTCTGTGATGATAGAACATCAAGTTTCTTGTCACACTCACATGGACAACAAAAGAATAATTAGTCATTATCAATGATAGTCTCTTTAAAAAATCAAATAATAACATATCAATATTGAATTGGAGGATGAGGAACGTAGCGAGAGCAAGAGGAAGAAATTTTGAATCTGCAAAGGATGCAGATAGCGAAAGTGAGGACAAGGGGGACCCGGATGGATTCTTTTAGCGTTGCTCCTCCTTGCTTGTGTTACATCCCGATATTATAGCTACTATTGTATAGGGCAATTGATTGTAATGTTTGAATCTTGATGATGAATAAGCTCGTTATTAAATGAATGAGTCCTGTTTAAATGATGGTTTTATTTGATTGTTACTACTAAATGATTTAGTCTTGATTAAATGTTGTATTCAATTATGGAATAATAGTATTCTAACTTGTGAGATGTTTTTACCTTGTTATGAGCATATGACTGCCGATGTCATATCATGATGTGCAGGTATGAAGACTGTTCGTCCGGACAGAGGAGAGACATCATTCGGGGAGGAACTTGGTCGGTTAAGCAGTAACAATTACCAAATTGAGCATACACACACGTCAATATAGGCTCTAAGAAACCATGTTAGTTATGAATGGTCTAGATAAGTCATCCTTAGGCTTTAGGAGTTATGTTTACTTCTTTATGCTTTGAAAGTGATGATTACTCATTTGTCTGACTTACTGTGGAAAACGTAAATGGATATATGTTAATAGGTCAAGTGAGTATGTAAATACATGTATATAAATCCATATGTATATACATGTCAACACATACATATACTCGGCAGACGGATATGCCCATACGTACGTGTCGACATGGTATACATACATTTACGTGTACACTACGTTTTGTGATATACATATATATACATACCCATGTTATCTATTACCTATGAATAGTGATATTAATTATATTATTTAATATTGCCTAGGAGATTTACGTATATCTTTATATGAAAATATATATATTAATAAAATGATTATTAATATATACATCAATATATAAAGAATGTGTAAATAATTATATATTATATTTTATAAATTATATGTGATAATATTAAAACTAATATATTCTTATATATAAATACGTTTATATATAAAGATATATTAATATTTAATAAAATACATATGTTTATAAAATATATAATATATATAATTAAAATTTAAAATGAAGGAAAATATTTTCAAATTTTTTAAAGAATAAGTATTATAATTGGAAGAATGAAATTCGCATTTTATATTTTAAGTGTTAAAAGGAAGCCGTATGAAAGATTTAACATTTCAAAATACATTTGAAAAAGTAGCGAACTTATTTAGGGAAATATTTGAAAAGTTTGAACTTTACAAAAAAACGAATGGAAAATAAAAATGAACTATCCCGTGAAATGGCGGAAGTTCTTGCGCAGCTGGAAATGAAGACATTTTCAAAACTCAAAAAACAGAAAAATAGCAATAAACCTCTGTGTTGTATCGATTTGAAGCTTGACCTAGAACGCAGCAATAATATCAGGAAAAGTTTATACACCTGGCAGCAAAACGTGGCTGTAGGTGGCGTTTTTATTGCAAAGTTGAAGTATTCTTCGAATTGCTGGCTCCTAAGAGGTCGAATCATCTTGGAAAAACATGACTGAGGGTTTGCAAGAATGACAAGTGACATTTTGACTTAGTAAACATGGTAATCTGTCAATTTACATGCCCAGAAATGGGGAAATTGTTTTTAATCCGGCCTATAAATAGTTCACAATTCTTCATTCGAAGACATTCTTTGCTTTCTCATCTGTGGCGTTTTTAGAGAGTTTATACACTGCAATTTGAGAGTTTAGTATTTTCATCAGAATCTCATATCCATGTCATTATTTTGTTTCTATTGCTGTTTTGCTTAGTAGAAAAATACAGTGAATTTTACCAGCAATTGCCTTTAACTGTGAAAATCCCAAGTTAAGCTGAGAGTTTCTATTTTCTGAGCATTTATATCTCCTGTGAGTATTTACATTTCCTGCAACATTTGAGAAGTCTGTTGAGCGTAAAATCATTCAAAACTGAGGGCTTTATTAGGAGAAGGACTGGAACAACGAATAGGAGAGGAAGTTTACAACTAGGCATGAAACCTTTACTATTTATGATTTTAATCTGATTAAAGTGTTTTCTATTTGCTGTGTGTGCAAGTCTGAAAAGTAAAATTCTTGGATGCATTTTCAAAGGGTATGTTTATAAATTATGCTTAAAAGTGAATTTAAGTAAGGGGGTTTCTTGTGAAAGAATTTAAGGGAAGTGTTTATTTATTATGAATAAAAGGGAAATCATGTGAAATTGATAGGAGAGGATTTATAATGCATTTTAAATAGTTATTGCATGTTGTGTATGATCTCTGTATATGGAGAATACGTAGATGTACTTATTATCTTCTAGGATCGAAATGATGGCAGAATCAAGTGAAGTCTTTTAGCTTAAGTTATTAGGATAACTGAGACAAGTTAAGTACTCCTAGGATAAAGAATTCCTAGTTAGGAGGATTGATACAAGACACTTGAAATACTGTTTTCATTTCTAGTAGGTTCGTATGATTGTAGGATGTCTGGGATGACAGTTTCACCAGTTGAAGGACAAACCTATGCGTAGAGTAAGGAAGCCTTAAGTCAAATCGGCCCTGAGTAGTGTTTATGATAGATGACCTTCATTCGAAGTACTGAATGAGAATACTTTGGCCAAAGTAGTTAAAGGTACGACATCCACCTAGATGTGAGATAGTTGAGACTACACTGTCAGTTCATTGTGATCCGAGTACTAGATCGAGATTGTGAAATAGCAAGGTTCTAGTTGAGTAGGACACAGCACTATGCTCAGTTGGTAATCGTTAAAGGATACCCTACCAATCTCTTCTTCGAAGGGAGGGCCGTTCATTGCAAAATGAGCGTGCGGGGGACTGCATTATAAGTCCATGGTTGGTGGAAAAGCGCCCGAGTGATGTTTCTCCTCCACAGCAAAGCGGCCGATGTACCAAGATTTGAAAGGACGGACTCCTGGACCTTCTTACTTCTATTTGTGCAAAAGCTTACGAGCTATGTATGTAACTGTATTACTTTTTAACTCTGATTTATATTTGCAATAAAAATGAAATTCATGAGGAAACATATTGTAACTTGTACGTGTTTATCAATAAAGAAAGGAAGAAATTTTATTGTATTATCTTTGTTATATGTTACTTTTACATGTTTTAAGTGAGAATTAGAAAGTTTTTAATTTACACAGAACTGGGTCGTTACAGCTTGGCTTGGTTCGTGGGTTGGTGTGCTACAGTGCTGGGCGTGGACATGGGAGCGGTTTTGGCTGGTGCAGGAATAAGAATATGGTCTTGGCTGGAGCAGTCTCTTTGGAGCTTGCTCGAGGATCTTTCCTGGAGGAGCTTGATTTGAGTGGCGATTTGTTCTCTTGCTGGCCAGTAGATCTGGCGTATTTTCTTGGTTGCGGGAGCGGCAGGAGTGCAGGTTTGAAAAGCGCTAAGGAGGTTGGCGTGGAAGAAGGCGTCAGTGATGGTGTTCTGGTTTGGGAGCAGCCTAAATGACATTTGCTCTTGGGCTCCTCTTTCTTCCTGAGTCTATGCTCACATGGTGGTGTGGTGGCCTGTCTTGGTTTCGGGTGGAAGTCTCTAGGTTGGAGAATGACTTTCTTTGCCATGGTCTATTCCCTCTGCAGGCCTGTTGATTTGGTGTCTTACCTTGGCAGATGGTGGTTTTTTGTTCTTGGTGGGGGCTTTTTTGGTATCTGCTGCTTTTCTAGGGGTCGAGTGTTGCCTGGTCTATCTCTCTGGCTTTTGGCTGGTGCGTCCCTTGGTGTTTGGTTGATTCCTGGCTGTGTTGGTTGGAGGTTGTTTGTGCTTGGTGTTGGTCTTCTCCTTGTGCCTATGTGGGTTGTCATGTTCGGTTTGGAGCTAAAGGCTCTATTGTTCTGTGGGGGAGGGTTCCGGCCTCCTGGTTTCTTCCTATTTTTCCTCTTTTGGTGTTTGGTGTGGGGCTTTTGGATCGTGTTGGGGCTTGGTGCTTGAGCTTCCCATGGCTTTTGGTTTGGCTCCTTATGCTGTGGCTAAGGACTGGGTTCTCTGGCTGTTTTCCAAGCAGTGGATGAGTGTGGGTTTCTCTGAGGATGTTTGGTTGCAGAAGGGGCCTCTTTTTGTTCCTATTCGACATAATAGGAAGGCTTGGTGGTTTTTCCTGTTGGTCTATTTTGCGTCTGGTTTCTTCTTGGTCTTCCCTTGCTTCTGCTTGCTGCTTGTTTGGTGGTTATGCTTTGGGGGTTTTCGTTCTTGGCGCGTTTTGGGTTCTTCCCCCCTCTCTGAGGAGTGGTGGTGCTTCCTTCTGGTTGGATGTTGGGAGTCTTGGCTTATCTCTGGCTCTGACTGGCATGTTGGGGTTGCTTGGTGTTCTTTCATGCTGGCTCTTCTCGTTTCCTGCTCATTTGGGATCCCCTGTTCCTCTTGGGGGTTGGGTGCTCTTTGTGTGGTTGGTTCCCTGCCTTTGGGGGTCTTTTGGCTTGTGGTTCTTTTTGTTGTTGGGTGGCTGCTGTGGAGTTTGTTTCTGGTGCAATGGGTACCAAAGGTTGCTACGAGTGTTTGCTCGACTACTGTGTTAGCTATCTCCTCGGGTCCTATGGAGGTGGACCTCCCTCAACTATTCTTATTGAGGTGGGTAGTGCTCCTATGGACGTGGAGGTGGAGGGTGATGGTGATTTATGGCTGTGGTGGTCTTGCTACTTATAGCATCCTCTCCATTAGAGGGGAGCTCCCTCTTTTTGAGGTGGTTGGGGAGTTGGTTTCCTGTTACTAGAATGTTTCCTTGAAGTTGGTGTTGCTGGTGCTGTCCTTGGATGTTTTGGGCTCCTTGGATACATTTGTTTTGCTAAAGATTGGGTGGTATTTTTTGAAGCTGCCTTCCTAATTCGAGAAGTGGCTTTGTGCCCAGTGGTTGTTTGGGCTCTCCATCTACCCTATTGAGATGGGGTGTTTGGATTTGCTCAAGTTTTTGATTGGAGGTTTGATGGTGTCTTACACCATTATGCAGATTATCTTCTTTGGCTCAGTGGTGTCTCCCACAAGCAGCTGGTTTGCTGATGTCTGGTAGATGCAGGCAGGTTTTGTGTGTATCTAAAGGGTTTCTGGTTCCGGTTAAAACCAAGTTGTTTTAGGGTCTTTGGACCATGCTTGTTTGTAAGATGCAGCATGCATAGTCTTGCTTATCTTTTGCTGCTGTTATGGGGCTGCTAATGGTTTATGATGTATTTTAATTACAGCCTGCCTTTCTTTGTATTGGGTTCCGGGCTCCATCAAAACCCGTTTTTTTACCTCTAATCAAAACAAAATAATAGACATACACTGATTTGAAAGTGATTAATGTATTTCATTCAATTATGGATGAAATATCCCACACAAGATATTTTCTATTTTTCTGATTTTAGGGTTTTTGATTTTTACCCTAATTTTCTGATTTTTCAAATTTGATTAAAACTTAGAATTCTGCCCTAAATTTCTGCACTTTTGTTTTCTGCTCCAAACCCTAGATTCTGATTTTATTTTTTGATTATAAACATGTCATCATAGCGAACAAATCCATATCCAAACATGACATTTTCTGAATATGAAATTCTGCCCGAACCCTAATTTTCTAAATATTTGCTTTTAATTTTCTGATTTGAAAACAAATAATTACAGCGAACAAAGGATACCTCAAATTACTCATAAACATACCAAAAAGCGCTCTATATGAAAGTCTCCAACCAAAATATACAATATAATCATCCCAATCCAACTAACAAAGTTTGATTTTCTGAATATGCTGCTGCTATGAAGTCTGAAAGTATGTCAAATATAAGGCTTAACACAATAAAATAGCCAGAAATATTACTATCCAAATTATGAACTTCTACATACCAAAATGACGACAAATAGGGGCTCAACAAAACCCCCAATAAACCTTCCAATTATGCTCCAATCAAACCCTAGGGTGAAACCCTAGTGTAATGACAACCAATGAACTTCTATTGTTGCTCCACCACTGACCTGCAAATCTGATCTTGAATTAACACTCCAATTGCTCCAAAAAATTTCAATGAAGTGCAAGTAGGACTCCGTCACAAATCCTCCACAAGGTGAGTTAGGTTTTCGTCCAACTCCCTTTTAAGCAATAGGGTTTTCGTCCTAAAGCATATGTTAAATCTGCTCCAAAGGAGAAGACATCTGCTGAAAATGAATTGCTTGAATGATGATGTGAAATGTCCAAAAGATCTTATATTTATACTTGATTTCTTTTCCTCCCACAAGCTGGCTGACCTAGGCAACTTAGCATTTTTTTCCCCCCCAATCTAGCCGGCCCAATTTGGGTGTCCAATTTCTCCTTTTAAATTTGCATTCTTTTCTTTTATTTTATTTTCCAAAATGGGGCACACCAATTTATGAATTTAAATATTATTATTTTTCCTTTTTTATCCTCCAAAAAGGGCTGCCCAGCATCATAGAAAAATCATAAAAATATTTTGGCTTCACAAAAAATAATAATAAATTATGGAAAATTGATTCCCAAGTCTACCAAGCCAAATAAAAATTAATTGAGCCATAAATAATTATTTTTCCAATTATTCAAGGCTCAACCCCAGCATTTCAGGACATTACAATCCTCCCTTCCTGTGATTGCTTGTCCTTAAGCAATGATAAGCATACTGCCACTTGGATCCCAAATCTTTATATCATCACATCCGAAAAACATAGAGAGATAGAAGCATCTCAAAGTGCTAGCAACACCAAACAACTCTCCAACCTGTGTAGATCTTCAGTGGGTGTGAAAGATACCCATCATAGGTGCAAGAAAATGTGTAACGGCTCTTTTTAGGTTGCTGATATGGAACAAAACAGCACCTTCAAGACTGAAAATCAGACCTATGTGGGAGAAAATAGTATCTCCAAAGACTGTAATGCCCCCAATTTTTATGTCTTAGCATAAAGTTAAGTAATTAATTTAAGTTGTCGAAAAAGTAAATTAAAAAGGGACAACTTAAATTAATGGTGCAAAAGTAACTTGAGTTTTAAAAAAGTTAAATAAGTTAATAAAGTTACTTTCTGTTGGATTCTCAAAAGAAATTAATTAAAAGGTGAAAATGGAAAAAGAAGAGAATTCAAGCAGTCATCAGGAGTTGTAGAGAGAAGTGAATAAAAGATTTTTGGAGCATTGTTTTCAGGTAGGCTTGGATATTTTCTGGTTTTGGAGAACTTGGTTTTCAGAAGCTTGGGGACGCAAACCCTCATGTTCTCAGAATTGGATGAAAACTCAATTTTTGTACTGGCAGAGTCACTCAGATTTTGCAGTTGATTTTAATGGTTGAAGTTTGTGAGTTCTTTGTAAAGTCAAATTTCTGATTACAGATTATGCAGATGAGAATTAAACAAAGTCGATTATATCTATAAGTTCTTTTTGTATAGAAGAAATTGATTAATCTTTATGGATTCATTGGACATGAAATGGATTTATAAAATGTTATACTTTGCCATTGAGTCAAAATTACTGTAATAAGGTGATTGTATTGAAGCAGTGTACAATCCAAGAATTCAAAGTATTAGAAGAAATATTTATAAGGTGCTAATAATTCACTGGTTGAAGAATTAATACTTCCCTGCCTGTATCAAGCTTTTGAATGGGGCGCCTCCATATTGAAGGAGTAGTGATTATTTAAGGAGTTTGGTGTTTGAAATCTTACATACTCAGTTGTTAATGTTTATGATTGGTTGCTCTTATTTATCTATCAATTAATATTTTCTTTGGTAAAGAGAAGCCATGCCAGAAAATGAGTTGGGTTTCATGGCAAGTTCATAGTCGAGAATTCGTTTGGTGGTCTCCACATGCAGAATTAATATTTCTTGAGGTTGTATTCTAAATTCATTGATTTTGTTTCTACAAGAGGAGTCGTTTCACGCCGTTTCACTAAAGAAACCCGTTGAGGAGCTTAAGTGGAAAATTCCATAGAGAGTTAGTTTAAAGAAGCATTGTTGTGCGCTTAGATTCATATCTCTTTTGCAAATCTTTCTTATGTTGTACTCAGACTCTGATTTGTAGTTATATAAAGTAATGAAACCTTGTTAGTAGATTGTAAAGCCAACCTCCGCATTCACTAGGTGACACGATAATGGGAAATTGAGGAAGTCTAAATGTCTTTTGGCACCACTGCACTTGTGTGAATAGCTGTCATATGTCTTCAGGAGTATAAGGGGGTGATCGATATTGAATATTGTGAAAGAGCTAGTGGAAATTTTATCTGCCACAACCTTGTCTCATAGGAGCCGCTGGAAACATTAAAAGTTGGGAGAATTGCTAATTAAAAGAGTCGGGCATTATCTACGCATTGGTAGAATACATTATGGTCCACCTCAATGGTAAAAGGATGAGAATGACAATCAAAGTATTAAATCGTGGGAGTCTTTAAATTAGGATAATGTGGAATAATCCTTGAAGACAGACTAGAACCTGTAGCTGTTTTCTAAAGACACTTTAATCAACTACCTTGGAGTTCACATGTCATGTCCCCTTCTCAGTGACATCTCTCGGAGTACAGGATTGGCCTATTACACGACCCTCGTAGGCTGATAGACTGGATAGAGGGTCACTTCGGAGCTGGGCTCAGCTTCAGTTAGCAGAGTTGATCAATAGCCTTTCGTTTGGGCTCGATCGGAAACTTTTTGCAGAGTTGCTATTTTTAGCAGTTCCTGGCAGGCAGCGTGGGACCCCTACTATTTTTAGCAGTATGGCTTTGGCAGTATTCGGAATCACTTCAGAGTTCGTCAGCTTCAGACGGATCAGTCATCGGATGAGTAACGAGGAAGATATTCATATTTAATTATATTAATTAAATATTAATTATTGATGATTATAATATAAAGTTATAATATTAAATTATAACTTAAGTGATTTCATTAAGGTGTCGCCCATCATCAGGAAAGGGGCCAATTTGGCATTTAAAATTATATTAAAATATTTGGCTGAAGACTATGGAGAATTAAAAGAATTAAAAAGTCAAATATTAATTGAAACCCTATTCTTAAGGAAATCGCACTTTTCAGCCATATAGTGCATTTGCCTTGGGAATTGTGCCATTATGTGATTATTGATTTTGAGAAACTGATCAAATTGATCTGAGCAAGAGACTTTAGGGTTTCAAGTTCGAATTCCTTGGGGAACGAGCCATCTCCACTGGAAGCAATTCAGAGGGTGTGAAATACCACTTGATTTATTGCAGCAGAGGTTTCTTCAGGCAGAGGAAATCACAGAGCTTCAGAGAATATTCAATCTTCAGAGTTTATTCAGTGTTTGCATTCATAGAGCATCTGTTCATCTAGGCGCATCATTTTCAGAGACTTGGACATTGGTTTTGAAAAGGCCGTACAAACTTAAATGCTGTTTCTGACAGGCCGTACTGTCCTGTCAGGCCGTACCTGCACCAAGGGACGTGTTTCTTCACCTTGAGAGAAACGCCTTCTAGATTTGGTTCAAACTTACATCACTGGGGGCGAATGCATACTGGAAGTCATCTGCAATCATCATTTAGAGGGAGAAGGGCATTTATGATCTCAGCCGTACCAGATTACCAGTTCATCTAGGCGCATCATTTTCAGAGACTTGGACATTGGTTTTGAAAAGGCCGTACAAACTTAAATGCTGTTTCTGACAGGCCGTACTGTCCTGTCAGGCCGTACCTGCACCAAGGGATGTGTTTCTTCACCTTGAGAGAAACGCCTTCTAGATTTGGTTCAAACTTACATCACTGGGGGCGAATGCATACTGGAAGTCATCTGCAATCATCATTCAGAGGGAGAAGGGCATTTATGATCTCAGCCGTACCAGATTACCAGTTCATTTATTGCTGTTTCAAAATTAGGTTTTCAAATATTTGTCCCCTTTTTGCTTTGCATGTCATCAGATTCTCATTGTAATAGTTGCAGAAGAATAATATATGATCCAGACTCAGTATTTGTGTTAGGGTTTGCTATTTACGAAGTTAAATTATTTTTAAAGCATTATTTCATATTCCTAGCAAAATCGCAATTTTTATTTATTGTCAAAAACCCAAAATTTGCAAAAAAACCAAAAACGTCAGAAAAAACTCAGAAAACTGTCAGATTCGGAGAATAGGGGAAACAAGGTTCTCTACAGTGGTATCAGAGCTAAATCCTGCCATCCTGAGGGTTTAGCCATCACATGCACCCAGAGGAATTTGATACATACAGGTACTATACTCGCAGACGTGCCTTGATTGAAAGGCAACGCAGTTTGAGCAGGCAGCCAGAAATCATGGCTGACAGGAATGATAGGGCTGACAGGACAGACATACCTAGGACAGAGATCCCACAAAATAACAGAGATCAGGACGATCCAGAGGTCTTGCTTGCACTCAGAGATCTTCGTGCAGGACAACGTCGTTCCGATGATGTATTACAGCAGGTAGCAGTAGCACTGCAGAGATTGGGTACCTCGAGGAGACCGTCACCACATCGTGACGATGACAGGAGTGATGCAGGGTCACGGAGAGCTCCTAGGACAGTGTCACGACAGCAGATAGGCCTACTAGGCCTACGTTCACGAGACTAGAGCCCGATGAGGCTATACCAGATGAGGAGCACGAGGATTTGTTTGCTGATAATCTTATGGCAGCGAACGAGGAATGGGAGTTGATACCACCTGCGGTCAGAGAAAGAATTACCTTCGACCGTTTTGTCACTCAGAGGAGAGAACACAACAGGGCTCGTCAGGATTGGAGACCCAGATACCAGAACAATGATTTGAAACATGCAACAAACAGGCTGAATCTGGTGATGTTCGATGGTAGTGGGAAGATGACAGCCCAAGCTTGGATTAGCAAGCTTGATACATTCCTCACTTTGCGTCCGATGGCTGAGAGAGACGCTATTAGATATGCTACACTGCACCTCGAGGGAGTTGCCTATGATTGGTGGCACCACGGCATGGTGACGTTACATCATGACAGGATCACTTCATACCAGGAGTTCGTAGACAGATTGGTTGAGAGGTTTGATAGGAAGGATCCGGAAACCTACTTCAAAGATCTAGCACAGTTGAGGCAGAGTGGCAGTCTAGAGACTTATATCAGTGACTTTCAGAGGCTATCCGTCATGGTTCCGAACATATCAGATAGGAGATTGGTAGTACTCTTCATGGAGGGTTTGACAGAGCCACTGAGAGGCTGGATCAAAGCCTTTGATCCTCCATCATTACAGGAGGCGATGAAGAAAGCACGGAACATGGAGTTAGCAGCCCCGTCGAGTAGATTCAACTCCAGAGGTTCTTCATCGTTCAGAGATAATAAGGGCTTTAATAAAAATAAGGATAAATCTGATTATAACAAGGAAAAATCAGACTTTAAAAACGATTCGAAAGGTAAATTTGCATTCCCACCTTTGGATCGTGAGGCCCTTAATGACCTTCGCAGGAAGAAGCTTTGCTTCTACTGCAAGGGACCATATGACGCCAATCACGATTGTCCTCTAAGACCTAAGGGCAAGGCAAATCGTGTGATGTGGGCGTATTATGAGGACTCCGAATCAGAAAATTCCGAACAGCAAGAGCATTCAGATGATTCAGAGTCATGTTGACGTGGTTTTTGAGACCGCACCAACACAGAATAAAGTCTCCCAATGGACGCTCTATCCTCTCTTGAACAAAGTATTCAGCATGCTAAGATTGCGAGTAAGATCATGCTTTCAACTCCAAGGTTCCTTAAGTGCGAATAGGCTCAGTTTGGCTCGATGTGATATTGCTGGTATGTCAAGGGGACTTACACAATTGTTCGACAGTCAACAGCAGACAGCAGACTAAGGGTTTTCACGTAATTCGAAGGATTTGGCAAATGAGCACAAGTTTCCTAAAACTAACCGGAAATGAACTGAATTTAAAAGGGTGTAGGGCCTAAAAAGTTTATCTTCTATCTAAGGACGGGACGTGGGATCAATCTTGACAGACTTCGACCAGACTCTGCTCCGCCTCATGTCGGACAACTTACACAAAGTCGGTGCAATATTCAAGGGAGTGACAAAAGGTTTTCAAATTATAACTCAACATGTAAGCACCATCAGAACAATGCATACAAACACATGAATCACAATCGAAGTTAAGTTTGTAAAGTTTTCCAGTTGACCACACAAGGCAAACCTGCCGTCAGCAAGCCGCTAGTGGTATGGATTAAAAATGAAGTTGCCTCAATTAACACCACAAGTCCACAACTAACATCTACTTGCATGACAATGAAAACTATTTTACTTTAAGCTACTTGAGAGATGCTACGTGAATTGGAAGGACGAAGAAGCCTCAACAACTATTCACAACAAAGAAGGATTCACCATCAATGAAAAATTCTTTTATTATGAATGCATACATGACAACCTCTTACAAAGTATCCAAAGGGAAGACTTTCCTTCCTTTTCAATCTACACTACTTTACTTTCTATTCTATGAACTTCTCTCTACTCCTCTAAGCTCCGCTTCTAATCTAATTTCTAATGAGATACAAATGAGGGGGACTCCCCCTTTATATAGCTAGCCAAGTCCCAAAAGACGGCTAGGGTTACAATCGATAGAGTGGCCAGAATCGTGCCACCTCAGCCCTAAACAAGATTTGCCCTAAAAACCGCCACAAAGGAGAGTGGGGTAATAAATGCGCCATAATGTCCACCATCATCCTTCTAGAAAATTCCGTTTGTAGACGCGTTCACACTGTTCTTGATCTTCTTCTTGGCGTTGTTCTTTGACTTCTGCCACTTGAGGGTCTACATCTTTGTCACTTGAGTTATACTAAGTCTCAACACTTAGCCATTTTTCGCAACTCTTCTTCCTCTGAGGTTGAAATCTCGTAACTTTACCACTTCCAGACATCGTGCTCTGGCCTCCACGCTCATCCTGCAAAACAAGCAAGGAAAAGAGTATTAGAACACTTCATAATATAAATCCAACTTACCTACCAAGATTCTCACATTCATCGCTTCCACTAGCCAATTTCTGCTTTCTTCATGATTCTTCATGCCTTAGCCAAATTTTATCTTCCTCAAGGGCGTATCATTTTTGAGAAATTCATTTCACTAACTGGAGCTCTGATACTCAATTTCGTTCATCTCTGACTCTGGAAGATTAGTCCCACGAAGAACTTGAGCAAATTCACCTAGGCAGTTTCTTTCAAATTCATCCGCTGAGGCATATTTTTATCTTGAAAACACATTTTCTTCACATTTGCCTTAGAATTTTTTTTTAAATTTCCCTTAGGAAAATTTATCAACCTGGCGCCCATCAAAAATATCCATCCTGAAGGCTGCAGCGAAGCATGGAAGGCTTTAAAATCAACTCCTCATCGACAATCTTCGATACCCAGAAGAAAATTTTCCCCAGAACGCGTCGAATTCATGGGTACTCAACGAACGGGTTCATTTAATTTTCTTGAATTTTTGAACTTTAGAAAATATTCTCTGTGAAATTTAAATCCGTTTTTTTTCACATCTGTGAAGATTTCTTGTTGCTCTGACTTGAAAATATTTTTAAATCCATCCTGCAATGCCAGCATCTTCATCTTCGACAAATTTTACTCATCACAGGAAATTCTTATCACCTCAGAGTCTAGGCGCATTTTCTAGAGGAAGAAAATATTTTGTGCCTTAGAAATTTTTTGATCACTTTGAAAATTTTCCCTTAGAAAATTTTATTCACTCCTCAATCACTCTGCCTGTGAAAATATCAGCTTCACTCAGAAAATTTTCATGAAGGCGCCTAGCACATTTTTATTTCCTGCTCCCCACTAGTATTTCACTTCACACTCGCAAGGCAATTTTATTTAAAATTCCTAACGCCTAGGAAAATTTTCCAACACTCTTTTAAAAATATTTCACTTTACTTAGCACATTTGAAGAAAATCACGCCTTATCATTTATCTTCACCACCACACACTTTAGACTTGAAGAGGAAAATCACGCCCAATATTCATCCTTACTACCTCACACGCCTTAGGAATTTTTTTTTTTTTAAACACCCACCACCTTAGGCGCATTTGGGACTTGATGGAGGATAACGCCTATCATTTATCCTTGTATTCACCACGCCATTGAGGAATTTACTCACCCTTTTACTTCATTCACTTACCCTTTACACCTCAATCTTGGCGCATTTGAGCATGTCAAGAGGAATGAAGACTTTCAACGCCTAGGCATGTGGCTTTTGAGCTTCCTCGTTTTTGTCCTCATGTGGCCCCATTTGGGCGCATTTCCATGTAGGTGAAGGATTTGACTTGTTGACTCATTTCATTTTGGGCGCATTTTGATGTAGGTGGAGGATGAAGCATTTACAACGCCTTGACTAGTGACTCCTCATCTTCCAGCTTTTGTCCTCACATGGCAGCCTTTGGGCGCATTTCAGCCTAGCTGGTGGATGAAACTCCTTGACTTTGCTTTGACCACTTTTTAGCTGGGCGCATTTCAACATGTGTGAAGGACGAGACTCATACTTAGAAAAAGTTTCAAATATCTTGCACCAACTCTTCCTTGGGCGCATTTTGGCATGGGAGGAGGATAAAACCCTTTGACCTCTTTGACTTTCTTGCTTGTTGGGCGCATTTAGGCCATGGTGGAGGATATTCGTTTGCCTTAGAAACTTTTTTCAACAACTCTTGAAGTGGGCGCATTTTGCTATGCCAACAGGATAAACCTTGTTGACTTTCATTGACCATTTGTGCCTTGGGCGCATTTGGAGGTGGCAGGCGGATTTTTAATGCCTTAGAAAAATTTTCAAACATCTGAAGGCAAGTCGGGCGCATTTTCAAGGTGGTGGAAGATAAAGCTCCAGACTTAGACATTTTTCTCGTCTTTGTCGGTTTCTTCATGCCTTACTATAAATAGTAAGCTTCTTAATTTTGCGTCTCTGAAGCTCGGAATGTCTTGAAACTTTGCACACTGCATCCCCACGACCTCGTGGTCCTGTCGACACTGCCATTTTTAGCTGACCTGCTATTTTTAGCCCATTTCCGGAGGTGGTTTACTATAAATAGCAACCTCTTGTTTCTGTTAGCTCCACTGCTCCGGTCGAGTTGAAATTTGAATGAGGTGCTCCTCACCACGTGACCTGTCTGCCGACACTGACGCATGCACCTGGTTTACTATTTTTAGCCAGTTTCTAAATTGACTTACTATAAATAGTAAGTGCTCCGTTTGTCCTGAAATTTCACCAGCAGGGCCTGAAGGGCCGCTGATCGCGGTGGTTTACACCGGTTTTCGAAAATTTTGGCTTTTTGCGCCTATTTTTAGGCTCCAAAGTTGGAAAACCTAATTTGCTTTGCACATCGTATCAAATGAACTCTATTTGTCTCCGTTTCTGCGGCACTGCGATCAGCTCGTGAATCGAACTCTGGAGGCGGTGCCGGGACACACCTGCTAAAAATAGCAAGTTCCTTACTGAGTGGTTATCTTCATTTGCATGTCACACCATCGCGAAGCTCTCGAAAAACCCATCAGGAATCATCCGACATGCAAAAGAAACCCTGACATGCAAACCCTAAAAATAGCCTTGGAAGACTGAATTCTAAAAGTTGTCTCATTTTGCATGTTATATCATCGCGACGGTCTTGAAAAACCCAGAAGGGATATGCCAACATGCAAAGAAAAACTCTGCATCTGAACCCTGGAATTTGTGCCGGAAGCCGAACTGCTAAAAATAGTAAGTTATCCGTTTTCGCTCAAATTTTGCACGCGAGTAGCCTGACGTGCTCTGAATGCCATGTGACTGTCGGAATCTCAAAATAGCTGATAGATTGCCCTGAATTTCACACTTACTAAAAATAGTAAGTACCTCAGAATTTGATGAAAATCAGCTGGGAGCCTGCTGGAAGCACACTGACAACAACATTAAGCTCAATTTTCAATTTATTCACTTTACTTCACCTTGGACTGACCAGAAATGATGAAACCCTAATTTTCAAACTCGACCAAAATTTCACGTTTTAAGCTCAAAGGCGGAGAAATCCCGAAAAGCAGACCATAGAAAAGAGAGAGAGACCAAAAACCAAAGCCCAAAAGACCAGAATGGAGCAAAAATTAGGGGTCCCCATTTGAATGGGGCGATGTGTGAAAAGGTCACAACAAGTCAGAGGCGCCAGAGCCTAGAGCAGAGACGGAGCCCGAGCTTCAGGTACAGGAGGCCCGTTTATCTAGCATTCAGCAGGAGGGTTCTTTCCAGCTTCGTGGTGTGTTAGCAGGACAGAGGGTCATTACCCTATTGGATACAGGAGCCACGCATAATTTCATAGATGCTAGGTTCGTTGAGAAACGTGGACTCATCACCGAGGAGTTCGAGGGCATCAGAGTCAAAGTGGCAGATGGATACACTTTGAGATGCGAGCGCATGATTAAGGATCTCCCTTTACGCTTGAACAACTATGAGTTCAAGGCAGATTATTATGTTGTTAATATGGGAGACATTGATTTGGTCTTGGGAATGAAGTGGTTACATTCATTGGAGGAGGTTACACTTCGTCTCAAGGACATGGAGATTCGTTTTGA
>VDFB02045577.1:0-34192 GCA_007258455.2 Sequoia sempervirens | reverse complement strand
CATCGGATGAGTAACGAGGAAGATATTAATATTTAATTATACTAATTAAATATTAATTATTGATGATTATAATATAAAGTTATAATATTAAATTATAACTTAAGTGATTTCATTAAGGGGTCGCCCATCATCAGGAAAGGGGCCAATTTGGCATTTAAAATTATATTAAAATATTTGGCTGAAGACTATGGAGAATTAAAAGAATTAAAAAGTCAACTATTAATTGAAACCCTATTCTTAAGGAAATCGCACTTTTCAGCCATATAGTGCATTTGCCTTGGGAATTGTGCCATTATGAGATTATTGATTTTGAGAAACTGATCAAATTGATCTGAGCAAGAGACTTTAGGGTTTCAAGTTCGAATTCCTTGGGGAACGAGCCATCTCCACTGGAAGCAATTCAGAGGGTGTGTAATACCACTTGATTTATTGCAGCAGAGGTTTCTTCATTCTGGAGAAATCACAGAGCTTCAAAAGTTATCTATTTACAGAGTTTCAGAGTATTTTGCATTCAGAAGTCATTCATTCCTTTAGGCGCACCTTTCAGAGAGCTTGGGAGAAACTTGAGGGAGCCGTACAAATTTATTATTGCTGCTGTCATTTACCAGGCCGTACCATCCTGCAGCAGGCCGTACATATCAGCAAGGACGTCTTTTTGTTCCAGAGCACAACGCCTTCCTTCTTCATCATTTGTCTTCACCAGAAGAGGCGCAAATATCAAGAGAGCAATTGGGTAGCATCTGGCAGAGGAAGAGTGTGTCAACAGTGAGCCGTACCATCTCATATCTCATTCATGGCGGCTGAAATCAGGTTCTTTAAATATTAAAAATCCATTGCTTTATTCATTGCATGTAATTGAATATTCATTGTAATCGCTCCAGAAGAGAAATAAATAAACTGGCATCCATTTCTCATCATTTTCAAGAGCTAGATAATTTTTATAGAATTTATTGTTATTTTCAAGCAAAGTCGTACCTTTTCATTTATTGCTCAAAAACACAAAAACAAGCAAAAAAACCAAAAACCTTCAAAAAGATCAGAAAGACAGTCAGATTCGGAGAATAGGGGAAACTAGGGTTTCTACAGTGGTATCAGAGCTAAATCCTACCATCCTGAGGGTTTAGCCATCACATGCAGCCAGAGGAATTTGATACATACAGGTACTATACTCGCAGACGTGCCTTGATAGACTGGATAGAGGGTCACTTCGGAGCTGGGCTCAGCTTCAGTTAGCAGAGTTGATCAGTAGCCTTTCGTTTGGGCTCGATCGGAGACTTTTTGCAGAGTTGCTATTTTTAGCAGTTCCTGGCAGGCAGCGTGGGACCCCTGCTATTTTTAGCAGTATGGCTTTGGCAGTATTCGGAATCACTTCAGAGTTCGTCAGCTTCAGACGGATCAGTCATCGGATGAGTAACGAGGAAGATATTCATATTTAATTATATTAATTAAATATTAATTATTGATGATTATAATATAAAGTTATAATATTAAATTATAACTTAAGTGATTTCATTAAGGGGTCGCCCATCATCAGGAAAGGGGCCAATTTGGCATTTAAAATTATATTAAAATATTTGGCTGAAGACTATGGAGAATTAAAAGAATTAAAAAGTCAAATATTAATTGAAACCCTATTGTTAAGGAAATCACACTTTTCAGCCATATAGTGCATTTGCCTTGGGAATTGTGCCATTATGTGATTATTGATTTTGAGAAACTGATCAAATTGATCTGAGCAAGAGACTTTAGGGTTTCAAGTTCGAATTCCTTGGGGAACGAGCCATCTCCACTGGAAGCAATTCAGAGGGTGTGAAATACCACTTGATTTATTGCAGCAGAGGTTTCTTCAGGCAGAGGAAATCACAGAGCTTCAGAGAATATTCAATCTTCAGAGTTTATTCAGTGTTTGCATTTATAGAGCATCTGTTCATCTAGGCGCATCATTTTCAGAGACTTGGACATTGGTTTTGAAAAGGCTGTACAAACTTAAATGCTGTTTCTGACAGGCCGTACTGTCCTGTCAGGCCATACCTGCACCAAGGGACGTGTTTCTTCACCTTGAGAGAAACGCCTTCTAGATTTGGTTCAAACTTACATCACTGGGGGCGAATGCATACTGGAAGTCATCTGCAATCATCATTCAGAGGGAGAAGGGCATTTATGATCTCAGCCGTACCAGATTACCAGTTCATTTATTGCTGTTTCAAAATCAGGTTTTCAAATATTTGTCCCCTTTTTGCTTTGCATGTCATCAGATTCTCATTGTAATAGTTGCAGAAGAATAATATATGATCCAGACTCAGTATTTTTGTTAGGGTTTGCTATTTACGAAGTTAAATTATTTTTAAAGCATTATTTCATATTCCTAGCAAAATCGCAATTTTTATTTATTGTCAAAAACCCAAAATTTGCAAAAAAACCAAAAACGTCAGAAAAAACTCAAAAAACTGTCAGATTCGGAGAATAGGGGAAACAAGGTTCTCTACATCACATGGCATAGGGAGTCAGATAAGAATCTCCGTCAACCTTGGAGTCAAATATACTCTTGGCATGGTTATTAATTCGTCTTGTTTCTCTTAAACGCCAAAGGAAGAATTGTGGAAGATTTAGGGAGTTGCGGTGACATTGATAAGTAATTCAAGTTTAATTTCTTCTTATTTAATGGAGCTGCAAGATCTGATGAGAAGGGGAGCTGCCACCATTTCAAAGTTGAATATTCAACTCAAGGAGGGATGAGTTGCTGTGTTTCTCTAGTTTGTTATCTTTTTTGGTTGATGTTAAATTTGCAAAGGAGATGAGCAAAGTATTGAACCCAAGGCAAATTATTTTGTGGTAGAACAGGTCAAGAATGGTATTCTTCTGTACATTCAAATTGATATATTGATGTTCCTTCCCAGTCTAGTTGGTTAAAGTGTGGAAAACTCTCATATGAAAGATTACACAGTATATATATTGTGCTTGAATAAATCCATCTATTCAATTGCATGAGCCATATGTTATCATATGCAGCTTATATTAAAGACTGGAGTACCAAACTATTCAATCTCAGATTTTGGCAATAAATAATATGATCATTTCAATTGTGAAAATAATTCGTCTGATGATGTAAGAACCCTTACTAGTTCAAACTGAATTTTTTTCCCTTCGCTGGTCTGAAAATTTCTGATATGTTTTACTTGCAAAGTACTTAAGCTTTTTAACTTTCGTCTTCAACAAAGGGTTTGTAATATCATGTAGATTGAAAGGTTCCAAGCATAGATCCAAATAACAAGAAATGAACTTGAAACATGGATATTAGGCAATCAAACAAGTCACATAAACATAGATGAACATACCCGGCAGTGATAGCTTATCTTATTATTTGATTAAAAGTTTATTACAAATAGAGAGGTCTAGAAAATACAATTAGTTAAGTCGGATTTGTATTTCAGACCTTCAATTGCATCCAAATGTGCCAAAACACAAGTCCAAACCCTAGCCATATGAATGGAAGATGAAGCTACAATAAGTATGGATGATATGCCTGGCTGGAAATGACTGAAATGCAACTGAAGTTGCAATGTCCAGCCACCAAACTGGAAACCCTAGTCACCCTATATCTTCAAAATTCATATAAAATCACCAGCATCTCCAAAATTCATGAAACAGATTTCATTGCACTCCAAAATGTCCCTAGTATGGGTCGCCCAATGGTAGATTTGCTCAGAAAAATCTGTAGACCTCCAAATCCAATTTTTGACCAGGAACTGTCTTCAAACCCTAGCTGTAAAATGCACCAAGCTTGCACAATTTTGCCCTATGATGAAACCTGAGTAATTTCACCTCTCAAACAGGGGTAAGGGAGCATCACCAAACCCAACTCAAGGGAACACCACTCTGAAGAAATTCTGAAAACTTATTTCAGATAAGAGAAAGATCTCTTCACAACGTTTCTCAAAGTATCAATGCCAAAAACATAATCCTCTCACAACCCTCAATGCCTTCTTAAATAAGGCTCCTAGTCCAAACCACCCTAGAAGGAGAATCTAATTTGTTTTAATTAAAATATTTAATAACTTCATCACTAAGGCATCTAAACCACCCTTATCCTAAGGATCAGATTTTATCTTATTAAAATATTCATTGCCGTCTTTCCTAAGGCATCTAAACCGCCCTTATCCAGAGGATTTGATTTGATGTCTTCTTCAACGTTCTCTCTCTTTCTCTTGAGAAACGTTCAAGATGGGAAGGTGGGAGTCGTTCATGTAGGGAAGGCAAAGAGTCTCAGCATTGGAAGGGATTTACCTTTTTAGACGTTTCTCTTCCTCTCGTTTTTCTCTCTTGGTCATTTTGGCAATCGGACTCTTGGAGACTTGGCAAGTCTTTGTATAATTGAATCCTAACTCTGGTGTCTTTTCTTTTTTACGAAAAACCATTGAGTGCATCTTTATTTATTTTGAATAATAGCCAGTATTGAGATACTCCATTAGTTTCTTCTCTTATTCCTCTTGTGAATACATCACTTCCAGACAACTACCTTCTTGATTGTTCCTCATTCAAGCTCCACCTTACTCTGTAGCGTATTTGTTGCATTCTTTGTGATGTCTCTTCTTCACCGTCGGGCTCATTTCAGTGGGTTTCGATTGCTTGTCTGGCAACGTGCAAGTGTGAAGGAGTCGGGACTGTGAGTTTGGTACTTCCGTTCAGGAAGGAGTGCGTGCTTTGTTGAGCTAATTCCAACTTTACCAGGCATGTATGGAAACCATTTGCATTTGATTATATTTGGCCTATGTCGAGTTAGTCGATTATGATATATTTTTCTTATTGAAAAGCGATCATACTGATAATTGATATATGAATTCAAGAATGTCATATTAACTCTCTGCCTCTGTTTTAGCCAAGGAAAGTTATTTCTTGTTCTTGACCTGAATCTGATTTCATAGTGATTTTTGAATCTTTGTATTCTAGCAAATGGTTTGAACCTATACATCTGTTTAATCTATCTTCAAATTGCTTAGTGATCATATTGACCCTGATAAACCCTCGACTATCATCCTCTTAACTCCGTTTTTAGTCTTGCAATCCTCTCTCTACCTGAATTCATATCTTTTCAAAGTAATGTTATGGGTTTGCATGATTTCTTTTCTCAGAAAAGATATTTCCTAATCCTCTAATTCTGTTGAGTAAGCAATGGTTCATTAGAAGAAAAGAATAAAAATCTTGCCCTCTCCTAAATACTTTTGAAACAGCATTAAATGGGATAAACGTTTTAAAAACCAACTTTTGAAATTAAAAACCTTGAATTAAGAATTTTACATGTTGAGAATAGGAGTGCCAGAATGATAAAAATCCTTGACCAAAGTATGATGCCAGTTAGGCATTGGTCAGCTATCATGAACCAGATATACTTTTGGTCAGAATGATCCTTCTAGTTAGGAAGTACCTACAGAGGAGGGATCGACCAGCGGTATAGGTTCATGACACCAGGCTCGAAATGACATGATAATAATTTGATCCTTGTTGATTACCCTCGTGAAGGGTCAGGTTCTTTAGTTGAAGAAACTCAGGAGACCAGTAGGTCTTGGATGGGTGGAAAAGCCCTTGATGATATTTCTCTTTCTCTTAAAGATAAAGTTGTTCAAGCAATTCAGCATAATGATGATCTCATATTGTATTCTTTTCTCTCTCTCGTAACTCCAGGTACATGCCTTACTTATTTAAGTTTAATATCAATGCTGCAATAAATGTTCTTCCCTTCTAGTAAATTGTTTATATGTACAAATCTGCAGTTGAATATTTAGACAGTTGTTTGCTCTTTCAACTGAAATGGAAAATCTGAAAGTTAGTTAATGTTCTTCTATGATTTCAGTTATTTGAAAACAGTTAGTTGTTTCCTTTTAGCTGAAACTGAAAGTTTAAGAGTTAGTTATGAAATTGAATATGAGGTAATTATTTAAAAAATGATTTTTCTTTTCCGTTCAAACTGCAAAGGAAACCTAGCATGAAAACAAGATAGTTAAACTTCGGCTGAAACTGGTAGTTGGTTTACATTTTTAAACTATAGAACAAGTAGAGTGTTACACCATCATTATCCTTCTACATTTTGATGCATATTATTGGAAATTAGACATAACAATCATGGCCTATGAATCTAACACATGTTTTGGTTTAAATCATATCAGATGCAACAATGAATCAGTCCAAGAAGCAAATATTCCTATGCATCTGCACCAAACCAAAAACACGATACTCCATAAGGAACTATGACTGAAAAGAAGTAACGGTGTTGCTATGGGAAGCAGTCTGCTTCCTTTAAGAGCTAGATTCTAATTTTGAGGTGTTGTTTGCAATTCTTACATATTGTGAGCATGTGATGCACAAGTATAAATCACAAGATTATCATGATTTGTTTGATGCTTGGTTAACATGAGGCTGTGCATTTGGTGCAACATTTCTTTCACTGAAAATATGGGATAATAGGTTGTATGTAAATTGTCTTGATCCACTTCTTACATATATGTAACTCAAAAGATATTCCAATGTAATGTCCCCATTTTCTGAGTGATCACCCAGCAGAGTCCACTAGCTTATTTTATTCACATAAGCTAAGGTGGGAAAAAGCAAGGGAATAATTTAATTAATTAAATATTAAATTGTCCCAAGTCACTTTTTGGACATTTATATTTAATTAATGGGTTTAATTATTAAAGTGACTTAAATTAAATGCATTGATAAAATATTAAATAAAGTCACTTCGGAAAAAGCAAGTATAATTAAAAATTTGAAGGTAATGAAAAGAAAATTAATTATCATCTTTGGAAATTATTATTGGAAGAATTTGGAGAACTTGGTATACAGGTTTAGGAAGCCTGAGGACGAAAACCCTTGGGATTTTCGGTGGATTGGACAAAAATCCAATACAATCCTGGGTGGATTACTTCAGAATTCGCATTGTGCTCGTTGATGAAATTTGTGCAGTCTTTTTCAAAGACAAATTTCAGAAATTTGGTTTGAGTTCAGAGCTAATAGATTTTCAGAATTTCTTCAGATATAATGAATGCAAATGTGGTGCCATGTTTGGAATTAATATTAAAAATCTGACAGGGTGTAGTGGAAAAATATTGGGTGAATCTCTCTTGTTCCCACTTGTCCACTTGTCCACCTATAATGAATTTTGTTTCTGTTCCATTCTCTATAATGTTTTATTTGTATCTTACACTCCTTTTCCTTATGACTAAGATTATTGCACTTGTAGTAATAGCCATTGAAAGGAAAATAGTGTCTAGTTACATGCACTTGCCTTGGTGGAGGCTTTTTGAATGAGATGTTCTTCACTTTTGGAGGTGTGCATTTATTTATTAAGTCCTTTGATGTATCAGCATGTCTTTTCTGATTTTCTTCACTTTATTTTTGTTGAGGTTCTGCAGCCTTTGAATTTGACTCTTCATTGGTAGCCTCTTTGTTTTCTTCAACCCCAAGTTCACACTTTTGAGAGTTGATTATCTTTTCCAACATTTCACTACTCTTTTCAAACTTAATGCACTGATTAAATTTGTCATTTGATTTCTCTAATTCCCTTTTTACGAAGATGACCTCAAGTTCTAGCTTCTTGCATTCAAGAACCTTTTCTTGTAGTTGTTTCCTTACCTCTTCCTCAACTTGTTTGGCCTCCTTGATTTCTATCTTCAAGTCCATGATCGCTTTTTCTGATTTTTCTTTTGTTTCCTTGTCCTCTTTACATTGTGATTTGAACCTTGAATTCTCCTTCTTGAGCTTCTCAATCTTATGATAAGCATACTCAAGTTCCTCCTCAAGATCTACTTCACTTTCATCAAAGTCTTCTTCATATGCCTCAAAACCTTCCTTGAGGTTTTCATCAAAATGAGCTCCCTTTGCATTGGATTTTATTCTCAAGCTCAAGCTATCTTCATTTACCACTTCATCATTTTCTATTTCCATGCATATTCCAAGTGCCACTTCATCACAGTGGCTGGCTTCTATGACATCAACATGATCATTACTGCATATAGAATGGTTTTCTCTTTCAAAGAAAACATTGTCCATTACTTTATCCCTTGTACTTGATGCATTGTTACTAATATTCTTCTTAGAATTCTTTCTTCCCTTATTTCCTTTTCTTTTCCCCATGTGTGCTCTTAAGGATCCCCCTTCAAACGGTTAGGCTTTCAAGAAGGACCTTGCTCTGATACCAATTGAAGAGCACAAAGATATACTGAGAGGCGATGGGGGGGGCGGGAGGGGTGAATCAGTATATCAACAAACTTTTACCCTCTTAAACTTCTTATCAACTTCAAGCTCTAACACAAATCAATTATGCAAGAATATCACAATATGAACAAGTTGACACCAAGATTTTACGTGGAAACCCTTGTGGGATAAAACCACGGTACAAATAATGTACTTTATGAATTATATATGCTTTTACAAAGAATGTAGGCACCAACCTACTTGAAATCAATTATGTAGTTTAGTAGGCACCAACCTACAAAGAGCACCAGCCCTTAAATCTTGATTTAGTAGGCACCAACCTACAAGGAGTTTCAACCCCTAATGCTGATTTAGTAGGCACCAACCTACAAGGTGCACCAACCCCTATTTGCCAAGTACCTACTTAGCAAAGATTATAATTTGAATGATAATGTTCCACCTTCAATTGTTGCTTCCTCAACAGGTGATGGACAATTCTTGCGCAAACAATCTTCTTAAAAATCTGATGTATATGTTTTGTCTTCAATACTAATCACTGTATCCAAAATCTGCACTTATTCCACTTCAATCTGCTGCATATATTCTTCACAAATCTGATCCAAACTGTGCACAATCTCCTTTTAGAAAACTGATCATAACCATTCACAATCTTCTCATAAATTCAGTCTACAAACCCCACTTCCAATTTTCAGATATTACACATTTTTATTTTTATTTTTTGCACACAACACTTTGTGTTCTTGTGATATAACAGTTATACCACACTCAGCTCTCTTCAATCACAAATGATATTCATTGAAATCCATAACATATTTTCACATACAGCACGTGATTGTTCTTTAATATGATCTTTATTTCACACGTACTACACACACACTTTACACTTTCTTACAACTCAAGGATGAAGCGTTTTTATCCCATACACACCACACACCGATTTTTCTCTCTTTCTTTATTACGTATGATATTCAATAAAATCCACTACACTCATGGACTGCATATATTTCAGAAAGTCTGAAATATTCTTCAATAAATTCTGTCCTTAGATCTTCAGATTGTATTCATTTTACTCAACACTCTTCTATATTTCGATGATATGCAATTTTGCTCACACTTCATATACAGCTTGTGTTATGATGATTTATCATTCTTCACCACACACTACTCTACATTCTTCAGAAACTATTCATTCGATATTCCTTACAATGTTCTTCTTCTTATCTTCTGATTTGCAGATCTGATGTATGATATGTCTTCCTTCTTTTTTATCTGCTCGTGTTTGGGTGATATATCCTTTTCTTCCCACTTACACACTACATCTTCAAAATCCAAGTCACAATATTTATATACGTCTCTCCATACCTTGATGAAGGGTGACGTCCCTTGTAAAGGATGATACCTTTTCCAACAATCGTATTTCTTGAAAAAACAAAGCATCTCTTCCTTAATAAATCGCTGACTTTATAACTTTTTATTTGGGTACCTTTTTGTCTTTTCCTGTTTTTGTCTTATGTGTGCTTTTTAATTTTGTCTTATATGACTGCCCCTTTTCTTACATTAATCTGAATTTTAATCGAAGCATTTCAAGAGTAAGACGTGCCATTTCATTTTTTGTCTTTTTCATTTTGTTTTTATTCAACTCTAATTCTCTTTTTCATTTCGTCTTTTTCTTTTTGTCTTTATTCAACTCACTCTAATTGCTATGTTTAATCTGAAGAATCGCGTTTTGTCTTTAAATGATTTTGTTCTATTTTATTAAATCTGAAATTGCATTACCTCATATATCAATCCCTTCAAGCATCTGACGAACTCTTCAAATATTAGATTCTTGTCATATGCGATTTTTTACTCTCTACTATTTTGTCTGTATCTGTAAATTCGTCTTATTCTTCAGAATTTTTCCTTTCTCCAATATGCCAAGTGTCTGAATGTCTCCAGATTAGAATGTGACCATTGATTTTTAATTTCTTTCTTATACTTCTTCCAAATGCATTGCTGTGACTCGCCTTTTGGGATGACTTCAACAGCTGTCAATATCTCTCCCTCTACTGCCTTCCCTATAAGAACTAGCTTCTATACTTTTGGTATCTCTGGAAGGATGACCAAACAATGAACAGCATGTACAGTTCATCATCTGTAGCTTCATAGTATTTAGAGTTGGCTCCTCGAATTTCGGACATGGTTCCACCTTTTGTTTCTCTATACCAACTGAACTTGCTGCTTTCTTATCTTATCTCTGCTCTTATATATACATCATGCTCAAAACTGATCTCTCATACTTCCGCTGCTCATTATATATGAGAAACTTAACATAATGATGATATATAATTGTTGTCTTTAGTATCACTTTCCTTGGGCATCAACAACTCTCATACACCTTCTAAGTCAATGACTTCTTTGATTCCAATTGTGATGGTAGTCTTCTTATGACATCAATGACAAACATTGTCTTTATACCTTTGACATCAATGACAAACTTTCCAACAGTGTTAAACATTTTGCATAGAGATCTGGGACAGTTCTTTACATCCAATCTGAATAAAACCCATACAGGAATCACATGAATTAATTCTTGAACCAGTAGGGGGAATTACACATTAACATGGAAGTAGCAGTCTCTGCATAATAAACAGAAAGGATGAGACTCCCTCCCTTACTCAAATAAATGTTCTTTCTCATCATTGATTCGCCCACACTTGTTCTTTTAAATAAATTGACTCAACAATGAGATGATAGGAAATGTTAAACGAAGAAGATTATCCAAGGCTCTCTTAGGTGGACTGTAATTTTTCTCTCTTTCGTTACCACACCCAACGGTTCACCATTGGTACCTAGATTTGAATAATTTAAATTAGTTATATTTTTCCTTGGAAATTTACCCACTTCTCACCAGGGCCTGAGGCAAAACATATTAGAGACTAGATATCTAGGATTTCACTTATTGACAAGAGAAAGATTTTTTTTTAAATTCAAAATTGAAAATGGAGTAGACCCTAAAACCAATTTACGTTCCCATGAAATTATAATATTATAAATATGTTAAAGAATCACTTGGTTACAAATGAAGCTTGTATAAGAACCTCCAAAGTTCAAAACCCAAAAATTCAAAGAAAAACTTTTCTAAATCCAACCAACTCTATTACATATAAGTTGCAAAGAATTTACATCAAGTTCCAAGGCTCAAAAGTACTAGTTCCTCTGAAAGAAATTACATAATGTAAGCCATATTACCTTGTAACCTGATGAAATTAAACTTTTCCTACAAAAGAAGAACAAAAGCACCCATTTCAACACGTTAGTTTCTCTAATGGAAATGGCAAAAAAGGTTATTTGTCCATTATCATAAATAATCTCATTTTCTCAAGAAAGACATTAAGTTTCCAATCAATTTATCCAACACTACTTAAACCAAATAAATGAACAGTTTTAGTAAAACTTTGAACTAAAAATCTGAATCAAGTTTGAAACCCAACCATTTACCTTAATTTGTGAAATAGGATCCATCCAAGCACAGTTCCATCTTTCGGTGAAATTCTTGCAATGCAATCAGACTGCATCAATCAAAAAAGAATGTCTTAAGCAACCAAATATCCCTGACAATCTAGAATTGTTTTCTTTTATTGTGGTATATAAAATTCAACAAAACTTAAAACCATGAGCTTTATAATTACTCGGGATAAGAGCCAATCTTTGTCCTAAGATGTAAGAACTAGAATAAATAATCAGTATGGAACATTGGAAACTCTAAAGTTCTAAACTAAATTCAAATATTGTACATATCACCTTTGCAGACAGAAATTCGCATAGTATTACTAAAGAACAAGTGAAGGGTCCTATTATAGCAGCAGGTAGCTGTTATAGCCCATTCTCTGTGCCTTAGGCACCAATGGGTCCACCTATGAAAAAGATTAAAATAATGGACTAGGGAACAAAGAACTTACTAATGTAAAATAAAGAACATGGAAATTCAATTTTACTTTTTCAAAATGCCACATCCCATCCAGCTTGCTGCAACCCTAATGGTTTTCAATGGCAGCAGAATCTCCATCCATGCTGCAGAAAGGGACAGCATTGTATATTATTGATAATATAACCCACAATGGGGATTTGTCACCTAATGTTCTAGGCCCCTTGATCCCTGTAGCGGTCGTTCCCATGGCTCTAATTACTCCAAGAAAAAAAAATAAGGATTCTACAAAAAGAACCCATGTTCATGAGGTGCCACGGGAAATGCAAAATGGGTTATTGTGGAAAAGTATTTACATAATAAAAGTGTGGAGCAAGAGTCAGCTGGAGCTTATGGATCTGATATGGCTCGGGCAGACAGAGCCCATGTTAAACCTTCCTATGCAGTGCAGGTGGCTGGATATTCTATGCAGCAGAGGAAAATTGATACAATACCCCTGTTCTGGGAATCATACAATCATTTCCTTGGGCAAGATGTTTTGTCAAAAGAGGAGAGGTATTCTAAACATGCACTGATATGTAAGTTTAATTCTTTCTGGCCTAGCCTAGTCAATCTGCATTCTTGGATTACAAAGACGTGGCTGTAGCATCTCAAAGGAGCTATTCAAATCTATGCCAGTGCTTAGGGTTTTTTCTTGTTACTATGCAAATCAGTGGAATACAGATATTTAATTTTAGGCAAAGGCCCCAGGTTCTAGGATAGCCATGTTCTACTACTGAAGCCATAGTTTTCAGATTTTAATCCTATTACAAAGGTGTTCTCTATTATGCCTATTTGGGTTCAACTGCCTTATCTCCTGCTGCAATTCTGGGTGGGTTGATGTTTTCAAAGTATTGGGAATGTGTTGGGTAGATTTATTTCCATTGATCCAGTGACAGATGCTCTTATCACTCGACAACGACTCATACTTAGGTGGAAATAGATATATACTGAAAGGGTTTCCTGACAAAGTTTGGTTGAAGGTGTAAGAGACCTGGTGTCTCTCAACCCCGACTGCTGATGGCAAATGCAATTTTTTTTGTGTTTTGTTGTTTTGTATTGTTTTTGATGATTTTTGTGCAATAAGATGAATGGTGTGGTTTTGATAAAATGCTTCTAAAATTTATAGAAAATGCAAAAATACAATTACTGAAGCAAATTAACTTCTAAATTGATAGCAAATGGATTTATTATTTTGCTGAATGATTACAATGATGAATCTCAAACATGCAATCAAAAAGGCAAAGCAATATGTATTATTTGAGAACCTGATTGCAGCCGCCTGTAGGAAGCATGAAATAGTACGGCCAATCCAAAAGACAGACTTTCCCCACCAAAATTTGATCGCGGATGCCTCTAGAGACCTAGGCGCCCAAACTAGAGAAGTCAGAATGCAAAAAGGCAAGGTGATTTGCCTTTGATGAGAAGTACGACCTTGCTGCTGTAAAAAGTACGGCCTGAACCAGCAATAAATGAAATCTGTACGGCCTTGGAAAGAGTGCCAGAAGCTAGATAAATCACGGCCAATGAAAAAGATTCTCTTCTAGAAGAAAATCGATCCAAACCCCAGTCTAAATCTTCACCAATAAGCTCTGTAATGACTTCTATATGAAGCCACTCAACTGACAATCTTCAGCTGAATCTTTCCCAGCCTCAGTATGTCTGATTCTAAAGAGTTGACGTTCTCCAAAATCTGTTTGCAAAAACCCTTGTTTCTCCAACTCCAAATGTTCTCAGGGAGAAAAGACAAAATTTGAATAATCATATCATAATGAGTTCTATTCTGTCTTTGAGAAATAAATACCTCTCACAAGTTCGACCCCCTCAAAAAATCAACTTAAATGCATTTAATAATATAAAATTCGCCCTTTTTGAAACTTAGGCAAATTCATTAATAAATGGCGTCCCTTTTATAAATGAGTAATAAATACTCATTTAATATTAATATTACTCCTCAATTATAAAGTATTAAGTACTTTATAATTCGCCATTAATTAATACTTTAATATTTCATTAAAGTGACTTTATAATATAAAGTCATAATAATAATCATTTAATTATTATTAAATGATCCATTATTCTCTATTTGCTCATCAAATTGTCAAACTGGGTCGAAACTGAGATGAGCAACTAAGCCAGATGCCCTGCTAGACATAGTAACCCTTGTTTGCCTGACTTACTATAAATTGTAAGTGCCTGAATATCACTTTGTGAGTCTCTGCCAAGGCCCAACCCTGAATCAACTGATGGAGTAATGTCCCAAAACGCAGGATAACTACCAAAAGCAACCCTCTAAACACATTTGTCAGCCTACGAGGGTCTGAATAATAGGCTAACCCCTCAAACACCTGAACTGCCTAGGAAGGGGACATTACAGAAGGTTGGAGAGCAGGTATGGAAACAAGTAGTTGATTATGAAAATGTGTTGTTTCACTAGCGCAAATGTTTTCAGGTAGGACAAATTGTTGCCTCATGTACACTTGCTCCAATGTCTACACTAAAAGGTGTGATGTGGTAGAAAGGAACTTCAATTGGGCATTTGTCACTGAACCAGAAAATACTAGTCTTTTGGATATTTAGCTTGTTCTTCTCCCCAAGTCACATTCAAATTTGGATAAAGATATTGTAGGAGCTATCAATCTTTCTTTGGAGCTTCACAAGGATTCCCCTGCAAAGGAAAGGTCAGTGAATCTTGTGAAAGAGATGTCTTCAGTTGATCTAGCTTTAGGAATTGCAAAGAACAAAGAACAAATTAAGGTGAATGCCAAGCTTCTGCCAGAGCCCACTACTGATGCTAAGGTAGAGCCTCATTTTGGTTCCACATTTTCTTCAGGTGAAAAGACTCTAGAAAATATGTCTTCTTTGAAATCTAATCTGAACACTCAAAAGCCTCAGTGAAATAGATTCCCATTTCTCAGCCTTTCAAAGTTGGGAAGACTTTGTGGCAATTTGGGCTGACTTATACTGAATAATGGGGACTTGGTGAATCACTTTTAGATCAAATAAATTAGTCTCTCTTGGCTTTGCCTGTTTTGAGGAGGAAGATGATCATGTTGGTTGGATGGTAGTGCTTTCCATAAACTTGCAGGCTACAAAACCTGAGAGATGGCATATGGTTCTTAGATCGCATAGAAAAAAATGCCTCTTCCTTGATCCTATTACCCATGATTGAGTTTTGCATAGGGGTTTCACTTTTATTTTAATCTATATGCATACATTGTTGGGTTGGGGCCCCTTAATAGATCCCCAATGGTTAAATAAGAAAAAGAATTTGTAGAATATTGCTAAAAGGTAGGGAAAAGTTTGCACATATACTGTTTAAAAGTCATCTATTGGTTATTCCAAGCAATGAACACATGACAGACATTGACTGGAAGTCAATGAAGTTAAAAGTGGCAATTGAGGATGCGAGGATGTTAGATAATTTCTTTAATAACCAAAGAGATTGTACAAAAGGGAGGGGCACAATTTTGCAGGGCAACTTAAGGGAGCTTCTTCTTTCCTTCTTTTGGTTCTAATTTCTTGACATCATTCCTTTCTCAAGAATGGTTATGAGATTTCAGTTGTAGCTAACAACTTGACTTCCTCGATCAAGATACCTTCTTTCTATATGAATAGGGAATTTTTATTATTATTTAATGCTCAAGTCATTATCATTATCAGCTTTTCTATTGGTATGAATTTAGAATTGATGTTGAAGCATTCTGCATAAGATTTGGCAAGTGCTCACTTAGCAATCTAGATTGTACCACTTTGTGTGATAAATGAATATGTAATGTCCCCTTCTCAGCACCAGTCCCTTTTGAGACCATTAGCCTATTTCGGAGGCTCGTAGGCTAGTCGGAGGCAAAATTAGGGTTCCCTTTTTTCTAGGAGGTGTCTTTTTGAGCTTTCAAGGGATGGTTGCAAGAGTTTCTCAATTTGTTTTCTAGGTCTTTTTGGGTTTCCAGAGAGCTTTGGGGGGGTGTCACACGAATTTTGATCAATGACTATTTTTGGACTTACTATTTTTAGTAAGATACGACGGCTACCCAGAATGTGCTCAAATGGAGTTTGGAGTCACTATTTTTAGCAATATGCTATTTTGAGCGTTATTTCTGGCAGTGTGTTTTGGTGACAATTCTGCACTTGGTTCTATTTCTGGTAGTGAGCCAGTTCAATTTTGGCAGAGGTTTCTCCAACTTTCTTGGAGTCAGCAAAGGAAAGTTGATGACTTAAGTTATATTATTTCTAATGTTGCTTTTTGGCCCCCCACGCGCAGGCTTATGACTTAAGATGTTTATAAAAAGTAGGCCTCATATGTGGTCATTAAAATTGGAAAGATCTATGCTTTTTATTAAGTTAATATTGCTAAGTGACGTTGGATGCCAAGATCGAATGGTTGAAAGGTATTTTCGTGAATATTTTATTCTCCTCTTTTGGGTGTCCCTTTTTGGAGGGAATGAAGAATTTGAATTCCTGGGTTTGAAGCCTATAAATACAACCCTCTCCCTCTCATTTGGTTATCCAACTTTTATCATAATTTAGTGCTGCCGAAATCTTTTTAGACTCTTGTTGAGGTTGGTACACCTCCTAATTCTTCTTCAATTTCAAGTTTGCAAGATAACTCCTAGTTGGACAGTGACTGCTTCTTCATTCAGAGGTTGCAAATTGAGCTTCAATGGTGATGGCTTTTCTATTTACTTTAGTTTGGTGTGGCTTTGATGTTTTCTAGAAACTTTTTGGTGTGTTCATCTGCTGTTTGGAGTTTTTGGAGTGTTCTTTTCAATCCTCTGCTAACCCACGTTTGTGCTTGTACCGTTCTAGAGAGTGAATCTCAAATTTAGGCATCCCTATGCCTAGAATCTCAAATTTGGGCATCCCTATGCCTAGAATCTCAGATTTTTAGAAGGTGAACCTGATTTTTGCTTCTGGTCGCTCTTCTCAGGGGAGCATACTTCCTTGGGTCTGGTGCATCAGTTTGTGTGCTAGTCATTTGCAGGCCATTTGGTGGTGGCTTTCTATTGGTTGTTGGATGCCTAGCTCCTTGGGCATAATTTGCAACAAGTTTGTGGCAATTTGGAGTTGTGGTTGAGGAGATATGGGCATTTGAAGGTTGTTGGTTGGAGTTCGTGCGCATTGTACATCCATATCAGACAGCTGCTCCTTCATATTAGACCTGGTATTTTGAGTATTTGATCATAAATCATAATGCCTTGTCATTGTAATATCATAGAGATGGTTATCTAACACTTGGGCTTCATATTATTTGATTCTCCCATGATATATTGAATCTTACACCATATTGTAACGCTGATTTAGTAGTATTAATCAGCTTTCTTATTTCGGTATTTTGTGTTACACTCCCGCTAGATAAGTGGTTGAGTTTTTTCTTACTTTTTGTTGCCTGCTGAAAAGTGTGGAAGTGGCTGGCTATGCCGCCAAGTTATTTACTTTAATTTACTTTACTATAGCCTACTAAAAAGTGGAAGTGGTTGGCTTTGCCACCAAGTATTTACATTTTCTCTATTAGCTAGCTTGCCACCAATAACTATTGTACTTCCAGCATTTTCATATTGTAATCAAATCCCCTTACACCATATGCTCTCACCTTGCCCACTCTGGGAACTGGGTGATTAGAAAGTGAAGGGTTGCTTCCAGTTTGCTTATCTTTCATTAAGCTAATGCTAATAGGTGAAGTTTATGTGAAAAAATTTGGGAAAAGAACTAAGGGGGGTATTTCAGAATGGAAAAATGGACGGAATAGGACAATGGAATAAATAGTAAAGAGATATGTGTGGCAATGAGAGTACTAAGGTTGTAAAGCAATTCCTAGGTAGACTGTCCAGACAAGAGAATTCTAAAATTTACTGTCCTATCTTGTCACTAGGCTCCATGCCTATAAGTATCTTGCTGGATTTGGTTTAGAGTGTATGTGTGTGTGGCTAGTATGATTATCTGCCCTTCACTGGGTTCCCAATTCTAGCCTACATAAGTGTAAATTGAAGAGCACAAAGATATACTGAGAGGGGGGTGTTGATGTGATTTTTGTGACCTCACCAACCAGGTAGAACAAAGTTTCCAAATGGATACCCTATTCTCTCTTGAACAAAGTATTCAGCGTGCTAAGATTGCGAGTGAGATCACGCCTTCAACTCCAAGGTTCTTTAAATGCGAATAGGCTCAGTTTGGTTGATGTGTATATGCTGTGTACTCACGAGGGGACTTACGTAGTTGTTCAAAATGAGTGTAGTAACGACCAATTTGTGCTTTGAAGGGGGTTTTGCGCAAATGATTTGGCTTTAGTGTGCAAGTTTCCTAAAACTAACCAAGATTATGCGGAATTGAATGGTTGCAGAGATTTCTAAAATTTAAATTCTAATCTAAATGCAAATGGATGTTACGCTCGACTTAAATGAACTTCGAACAAACATTGTTTAGCCTCCTGTTGGACAGCGTCAACAAAGTAAGTGCAATCTTCAAAGGGTGAAAATGATGTTCAAATCACAATCCAATGATGCAATTACCATCACAACGATGCATAACTACACATGAATTTCGATCGAAGTTAAGTGCAAAATGTTCCAGTTGACCACGCAAGATGAGCTTACCATCAGTAAGAACGTTAGTGGTATGGATAAAAGAAATTCACTTATATCAAGCATAAACATCCATGTCTAAATACTAGCATGAGATTAAGTCCTAATTGAAGTCAAAGGAATAAGAAACCTCACAAATTATTCCAAACAAAGTTGAAATTCACCATCAATGAAAAGCTTTATTAAGAATAATCTTTTGTGACAATCTCTTACAAAATTCTCCAAGGGAGAATTCCCCTTCTTCTTCAACAATGCAAATGAGAAACTACTCTAACTTAAAAGCTTCTACTCTCTATTCTGCTTCAACAATAGCTCTCTATTCTCTGATTCTATGACTACTAGAGTACAAATGAGGGGGACTCCCCCTTATATAGCTGGCCTGTTTCAACCGACGGCCCAGATCAAATTACAATGGAGGGCTCAGATTGAGCCACCTCAGCCCTAGACAAGCTTTTCCCTAAAAACCGCCAGAAGGTGGAGGAGTGGCGTCATAAATGCTCCCAAAATAGCAGATTCCTCCTTTGACCACCATGAGCAATTAATGCCCACTAACCTTCTAGAAGATTCTCGTCCATGACCCGGATTCCTTTGCTCTTCTCTCTGACCGCGTACGCTATGAATGCATGCCAGCACTGAGTCGACCTCTTCTTCAGAAATTGATGGAGTAAGATTCAGCTGATACTCCAAGATGGCTACCATTTGTTCGTGCTTCTCACAAGATTTTTCCCAAGTCTCCATAGAATCCTGCGTGCTCTGAATGATTGTTGAAAACGTGGAGATGTTTTCAAAATCCAACTGGGAAAATGTCCTCATCTCTGAAAAGAATGGCTGCAATCTTGCCCTTAGTCCTTCTGCATCTACCTCCTCATTAGTGAGCCTTCTTGCGAATACTGACTCCAAAGTGTTGAGAATACTCTCACGAATATTCCTCATAGCCTTTCTGATCCTGGAGGACTCCATTGCCGCCGTGTCAAAGAAACTCTTTCCTGTGAACGCTGCTGAATGCCATCCACGGAAGTCATATCTATCACCCGCTTGAATTACCCCTTCATTCACCAGAGTTTGCGTGGGAACACGCATCAAAACGCAAGACGTGGGATAGTATTGTCTTGAAAGATGTGGGTATCTCCCCAAGCCTGCTCAACATTATCCAAACGTGAAAGAATACCGGAAGCATTTTGGAATGCTGAGACGAGATCCGCCATGAACTTTTCTGCCTCAGCACGGACACCATTCACCCACTTATCTCCTTCTCGTACAGCCCTCTTCACTTCTTCCAAGCCGCTGATCGGCTCACGTGGCACCTCTGGTGGAAGCTCTGCTGCTGGATTACCTTGAGCAACAGGATGTGCGAGATTTTGCACATACTCAACCAACGCTCTGTGCTCTTTCTTCAACCTTTTATACTTTCCTTCTTTCTTTACCAGCCTATCTTTTAATGCCTGAAATGAACTTTCAGCTTCTTCCACCACCTGCGCTCCTGAAGGGCGTCCCAACTCAACTGTGGTGATTGTGTACTTCTCCGGCATTGCATCACTCAAATCGTGATCTTCTCTTGGGGCGGCGATATGAAGACTACGGGAACCGGCTTCATTTGTTTCTATCCTTGTATATTTTCTCGCCCTCTTCCGCTTTGGCGACTTGCTTGTTCTATTCAAGAGTTCTTCCATTTCAATTGCTAGGTTGGCGTCATCATCCTGGTCCCTTCTGATCGCCTGTGAAAGCCAATTTCGCTAAATATCATAAACAATCAGAGGCTGCTCCTCAGTGGCTTCCACTTCTCTAACTTCTTCCCGAGCAGTATTTGTTGGAGGCTCAATTATCTCGACCTCTTGATCACTTCCCTCATGTGTCCCAGCATCTTCTTCTCCGAAGGAAAAGTCGAAGTGGGTGTCCATATCTGTTTCTTCCCCTTCATCCCGCTTATCGGCACCTTCAGGATCATTCACACTCTGGGTATCTACTTCCCTTGGCATTGGCTGGTTAATTTCTCCATCCTCCAGCTCTTCATTTCTTTTAGCTCTCTGACTAGCAAACAACGAAACTTCACGCCTACTGGAGGCATGAGATACCAGCTGAGTGGACGTCGTATCCTCTGACCCTCGCGGCTCTGGCTGAACGGGCTCCCTTCTTTTCGGTTCTGGACCTCGTGTGAGTTGCTTCTTTCTCTTTGCTACCACTGGCAGTCTTCTATCACCCATGAGGTCATACGTGAGGGCGACTGACCTTCTTCTTAACCTGTTAACACGCTCATCCACCCAAGCCTTCGTGAATGTCATGACTGGGATAGACAGAGTGTCTAGATCTGCAATCTCTGGTTCGGCCCAATCTATTGGTGGCATCGGAGCGTTCTTTACCGTTTCATAATCTGGATGGGTGACCCTAGTATCCTCCTCCAGTTGATCCGGCACCTTAATCACCTCACACTCCCTGATTAGCTTTAGAGGCAGCCTTGAAAACATCCTTCTCCTGATTTCATCCTCGCTTCCAGCATTCGCCCAAAAGTCCTCCAGGTGAGCCTTGTGTTTGTATTCTTCTCCTTGTACCGTTCCTATCATTCCCTTGGGGTCAAAATTCTGTCGGCTCGTGTGAAGAGTCAGCTTGTAGAATTTTAGCTCATCCTCAGCCTCTTTGCTGCTTGTAAAGTTGGGCATTCCTCGAGTGAATTTCCCAACACAATGGGAAAATGAAGACCTCCCTTCTTCTTTCGCCTTATAATTTTGTCGTAGGCCACCAATTGCCTAGACAACTCGAGTAATATCATTCTATTAGTTGGATACCTTGGCAACTTGTAAACATATGAATCATAACCCGGAAGCCTCAGATAGGTGAACTTTGGGAATTGGACGAACCAACACCCATATTCCTCGATGAGCATCTGAGCTTCCTCGGATATCCTCTGTTGTAGCCTTTGCTGAAGGGTTCTCGTGATGTACATGGTAAAGGCATCATTCACTCTTTGAAAGTCACCAGTGTGAGTAAGATGCAACTGTCTGCACGACTGGTGGATCTTAAACTGATTGTAGCCGCAGCCAATGGGCTCCTGGTACGCCAATCCTCTGTACTTGGTCATTCGAGCCAACATGTAAATGACGTATGAGCTCATGTAAAATGTTTTTGTCCTTCTGAGGCTCCGGAACTGCTCATCGATGTTATCACTTATCATCTTCGCCCAGTTTACTTGCTCGTCCCCTTCGAGCACCACACTGATGTAAAAGAACATCCATGGCTCGAATATGAATGACTGCGGGCTACCATTGACTCTGCTGAGCAACATAATGATGTCGCAATATTCTTGCTTCAGCTCCTCTGAGATTATTTGTTTCGGTAGCCTGGCAGCAGGTGGCTTTGGCTTGCGCATCCATGAGGTGTTTATTCTTTTCATGCACTTTTCGAAGGTTGTGGCGTACATCTTATCTGCCTTGGCCTTGGACTTATACAACATGTTGTCCGTGGCGAGGATTCCAAACGCCTCGCCGATTGCATCTGGAGCGAAATTAGCCATGATCAAACCATCGGGGGAGGTGATAGTCCGATCCTCAGAATTGTAGCAGTTGGCGCACTCCATGATCAACTCAGGACAACGGACTGCCGGTTGGAAGCCTGCTGCATTATACAATCCGCTCTTCACAATATTTCGTGATGCATCTGTCGGAAGGTTGCCACCCTGCCCGTACATTCGGCGTATGAATGCCTCGAGGTTGAATGGTCCGAGATTGGTGTCCGTCAGATTTCCATGCTTTGAGATGATCTTTGATTCCGGGATGAAAGACTTCTTTAGACTCTTGATTTTCGCCTGCCTGGAGGCGTTCTCCTTAACAGCTTCATTGTTTGCAGCCTTAGTTCCAGCCTTGCTAGTTCCAGCAGCGTCAGCCATCTGCAAAACAAAAGCGAATATTACTCCATCAACTTTTTAAAACAATAATCACGTGAGACGGCTGGCGGTTGGAGTTGGCTGCAAAAATAAATAGAAGTTAGTAGCGTTAGCAGCCAACTTTGACTTCTCAAAAATTAAACTTCAACCTCCAACAACTCGCAGCCAGCAGAAATAACTTAACTCTATCAATCTTAACTTCGAAAAAGCGTGTTGAGTCTCAGTAATTTTTAAAATCAGCAATTTCGAATTAAAATCAGCAAGCCTTCGAATTAAATTACCAAGTTTGAAATCAACTCTTCGACAGTTATACATCAGCAACTTCGAAGAAAATAAATCCGAGAGTTTTAGACGTGCAAGTTTAAAATTCGCGAGCTTCAACAATTAAAAATCAACTTTTCGGAAGTTATAAATCAGCAACTTCGAAAAGCAATCGAAAATCAGCACTTCGCAAATTATAAAACAGCAATTTCGAAGGCTTTACAATTTAAATCCAATTCGATTCGAACACTCGACAATTTCAAACAACTTCGAAAAAATTAAAGCTCAAGCAACTTCGCATTCAAACATTCTCAGCATTTTAACTCTCAGCATAAATAAACGATTTCAGCATTTCAACTTTTAACTTCAAAGCATTTTCGACTTTCAGCAAAATAAAAAGTAGCTTCAGCAACTTCGAATACATACCTCAACAACGTGAAGAAATAAAAATGCTAAACCCTTTTACTTCGAAGCACTTCGCAACTTGCAACTTCGAATCTCAGCAACTTCAAGAAACCAACTTTCAGCACTTTCAATCTCAAAAAATCGAACTTTCAGCAACTTCTCGAATTAAATCTCACAACTCAACTTGCCAGCATAAATTTCAACTTCGAATCTTGTGAGATGAGAATGAAAATCCTCGGAGTTTTATAGCAAAAGGCTGGCGCTAATTTTAGCAGATGCCTTTTATTCCTTTCATCATGACTGACGCGTTTGCTAATTTTAAAAGGGAATATTCCAGTCGTCAGGCAGTTATTATGGCAATTTGCTATTCGGGGAGATTCTTTCCTCGATTTAAATTTAAAATTCCCTCCTGACTGCCAGTTACCTCCAGTGATTTTGAGAAAATCATTTTTACATCGATTTGAAGTTATCTCGACTGTATTTTAAAATGGCACTTTTAATTTATTAAAAATTTAATTTAATTGCCATTTTAATTTATTTCTTCAACGTATTTTAAATATTCGATGTCAACTGCCAAAACTGGCTAGGCGTAATTTTATTTTCCGTCCGTAATTAACTTCCAAAACAAATTCCCCTTGCTAAATCGTCCGAAATTTTAAAATTGCATGGGTCAAAATCGAAGGGGGAATTTAATATTAGACTTAGGAAAATAATTAAATTAATTTCTCCGTCTTGGTAAGAGAAATTTTAATTTCCTCCGAATGCCATAGAGAATTTCGATTTAATCACGCTGAGAAAATTTTAAGTGCCCTCAAAGTCCAAAATTTAAAATTTAACCTCCACTTGATCGCCTTTTAATTTATTTCTTGCTTTTTTATACCCATGTTTTAATTTTGAAATTAAACGCCCCTTTTAATTTTTGAGAGGAAATTTATTAAGTCAATCTCTTGACTTTGCCTTTAACATGTGATATTAAGTTAAAACGCCCAATAAAGGTTATGATTTTATTTCTAACGCCCTATTAAAATCCAACTTCCTCTTTCAAAGGTGGGCGCAAATACACCCATGAGCACTTTATTTCAAATGATTTAGGCGTTTTTAAAACTCCTCTACTTGCTTGAGCGCAAATAATATCTTGTGGTTTCAGCTCAATGATTTTGTGAAATTTTGTTCTTCATCACTCGTATTGGAGGCGCATATGTGTGTGTTGAGTTTCAGATTTCAAATGCTTTAGAAAATCCCTCTTCCTAACTCAAGGCGCAAATATCCCATAGAGCATCAAGTTCGTGTTTTAGCCATCCATCCCTCACATTGTCAGGCGCAAATATCACTTAGAGCTTCAAGGCGCAAAACACTAGGTAAACTTTCAAGTTTAACGCCTTAGAATATTTTCAACTTGTGATGGGCGCATATCAATGAGTGAGTTTTTAGTTTGAAAATATTGCTTCGAGTCACCAGGCGCAAATCATACTTCAAGCTTTCATTTTTAACTTCTATTTTGGAGTGGGGCGCATTTACTACATGGAAGTTTCAATTTGTACCTTGGGCGCAAATAGCTAGGTGAGCTTAGAGGCGCAAATAATATCTTGTGCTTTCAATTTCGTGATTCAAGAAAAATTTCAATCCCTCTCCAGAGTTAAGGCGCAAATGATAGGTTGGGGTTCGAGTTTTGATACTTAGGCGAATTTCTAAATCTTCACAAGCTCAGGGGCGCATTTGGCGTGTTGAACTTCCAATTGGAAGTGGGGCGCATTTGACAGGCCAAGGTTTCATTTTCCACGCTTTAGGCAAATTTTTCATGTTCCAACATCCTTGGGCGCATTTGACTGGGTCAACTTCCAATTGGGGGCGCATTTGATATACAAAGCTTTTAATTTCAATACCAAGGCGCATTTCACATGTGCAACTTCCAATTTATGTCACTTAAAAAAATTTCACTCACTTACTCAGAGAGGGGCGCACTTAGAGTGTTGAGCTTTAGGCGCATTTGATAGGCTCAACATTCACTTTGATTTTTACGCCTTAGCATTTCCAGATTTCTTGCAACATGGGGCGCGTCCTTCATATCAAACTTTTAATTCATGTCCCAGGCGCATTTGATGGGTTAGGCTTCCAATTTCAACTTAGGCGCATATGAGACCCAGAGGTTTCAATTTTAACTTAGGCGCATATGAGATATGATGCTTTCAATCTTGACTTGGGGCGCATTTGGGACCTCCACCTTTTACTTTTAGCTTGGGCGCATTTGAGTCCATCGACTTCCAATTTGCCAAGGGGGGCGCATTTGACATGGTCAACATCCATTTTACACCTTAGGCGCATATTAGACCCCCTCCGTCTAGCTTCATCATGGGCGCATATCACAGATGACACTTCCAGTTTCATGAGGGCGCATACGGCATAGCCTTCTTTCAATTATCTCTTTAGGCGCATTTGATAGGTTGCATTTTTAGTTTCAACGCCTTTGACAAAATGACCACCTCCTCATACTAAGGCGCATTTAACATGCTAAGCTTTCATTCTTTGACTAGGCGCAAATCACCCACCTAGCTTCCATTTTCAACACTGGGCGCATATGCAAGGGTCCCCGTTCAATTTTGACACACTAGGCGCATTTACTACTAGCACCATTCAATTTCATCCATGGGCGCATTTAGATGGGTCTCCGTCTAGTTTTGACTAGGGGCGCATTTGGACCCATGAACTTCAAGTTTCGAATTTAGCCACTTTCTTAAACCTTCAACCTTGGTGGGCGCACTTTAACATTGCAACTTCAAGTTTTCCAGACTTAGTCATTTTTCTGCCTCTTGAAAGCGAGTTTCACTACCGGACTCGAAATTTTATCCATTTTAGCAAATTTTACGCCTGCTGCCAGATTTAAGTTGATTTTCCCTGGTCAACCCTAACTCGCCCCGACTTTCTATTTTTAGAAAGTTCTTTGAATTTTGTGCCGTTGACTGGATCCTGACTCCCGAAAGCCTGATGTCTGCCCTGCTCTGAATTCGAACTGATTTGTGCCGCCAGTGCCCGATGCCTGATTGTACTTGCTATTTTTAGCAATCTGCTAAAAATAGAAACTGTTCAGAAAGTCTTCAAATTTTACGTGTTGAATGCCCAAAACATGGTGATTGCGACTGGATGCTGCTTCTGCGTGAATGTCTGGTTCCGCCCTTGATTTTAGGAAACCCTAATTGACCTGCTAAAAATAGCAATTGTCTGATTCTTCATTCTCTGTAACTCTGTTTGCTTTGAAATCTGGACAGTGTGCCCGTCGTTGGTGAACTTGCCCGTGTATGCTGACGCCGAGATCAACTTTCTATTTATAGCCCTTGTCCAAAATGCCCTACTAAAAATAGCAGGTTCTCCGATTGCCTTCAAATTTTGCCAGCAGCTTCTCGGAAGGATGTCAATCATGATGGATACCTCAGTTTTGAACGTTTTGACCTCTGACTCCTCATTTTTAGTGCTGAAGCTCGAAACCCTAATTTTGTGCATGCTGCTCAGATGAGCTCCGTTTGACCTCGTTTTAGTTGCATGGCGGTCAGCTTGCATTTCTGAGGTGTCGAGTAGCTGCCCAAGTGATACCTGCTAAAAATAGAAAACGGCCGGAAAAGTGACTGACCGGCTACCGGATGATCTTGCATGTCATACTGCCCGAAAAATCTTGAAAAACCCAAAAAAATCTCCAACATGCACGCACTTGCTAAAAATAGTAAGTTTCTGAAAAGTGGTCAGCTCCATTTGCATGTTACACTGTTGCGAAGCTCTTGGAAAACCCAGAAAGAAAATGCCGACATGCGCCGAAAATATCTGCATGCAACCCCTAATATTGGCCTCCGAAGGCCGAATGCTGAAAGTTGTCGTCCTGCTTTGCATGTCATATCGTCGCGAAGGTCTCGAAAAACCCAGAAGGAATCTCCGGACATGCGTTGAAAGACTCTGCGTTTAAGCCCTGAAAATTGCCTCCGAAGGCAGAACTGCTAAAAATAGCAAGTTGTCCGTTTTTGCTCAAAATTTGCCAAAAGTGAACTTGGAGTGCTCGGAATGTAATGAAGTTGACCAAATGTGAAAACCTTAAGAAAATCAACCCTAAACTGACACTTACTAAAAATAGAAAGATGGCAGAATTCAGTGAAAATTCAGGGGATGCTTGCTAAAAACATGGTAATAACTCTGCTAGGCTCAAAAGCGACAAACCAACTCAATTGGACCTCAACGTGACCTAAAGGATGTGAAACCCTTATTCTAGACTTGGTCGAATCTTACGTTCAAGCTTGCTGACGGGAGCGTACCCAGAAAAGCAGATAGCAGAACAGAAGCAGAACGAGAGAGAAAGACAAAAACCAAAGCCAAAAGACCAGAACGGAGCAAAAATTTATGGGTCCCCATTTTGAATGGGGCGATGTGTGAAAAGGTCACAACAGGGGGGTGGCGGCGAGAGCGAGGGTGAATTAGTATATCAACAAACTTTTGCCCTCTCAACTTTTATCAACTTCAAACTCTAACATAAAATCAACTATGCAAGAGTATCACAATATGAACAAGTTGACACCAAGATTTTATGTGGAAACCCTTGCGGGATAAAACCACGTTACAAATAATGTACTTTATGAATTATATATTCTTTTACAAATAATGTAGGCACCAACCTACTTGATGTAATGTCCCCATTTTTGCGAGCATTAGTTATTGTTGGATTAGCCTATCATTTTGACCCTCGTAGGCTAATGGACTTGATTAGACGGGCTTCAGGGGCTAGTACTTGGTCGATTGGCGACATTACTTCTCTCCAGTGCTTTGCTAGGTTCAGTATTTGGCTTTGACAGTGGGTTTTGAGCTCAGACTGGTGCACTTACTATTTATAGTAAGTGACTTTGGCAGTGAGTCAGAATTACTATTATTAGCAGGGCACCTGGTCATATGTGGATTTGTAGTGTTGACTTCAGTTTCAGTGGATATGGCGTAATAATGTGTATTTAAGGAGATATTAATATTTTAATGGCTTTTAATGATATTTAATTATAAAAGTTATATTATAAAGTTATTATTTAACTTTATAATGAGTGGGGCCATTTTAAGTGAATGTGCAATTAATACTTCATGAAAAGTACACCATGACATGAGAATATGATATAATGTCAATAAAAGCAAATTTAAAGCAAATATTAAATGATGTGAAAAGCACACTTGGATCGATGCTTTTTGGAGAAGTATAAATAGAGCATCAAAAGCAAATCAACCTCATTATTGGATGAGCATTTTGATTTTGCCTTTTGTGTGTTCTTGGGATTTGAGCTTGAGACCTAGGGTTTCAGTTGTTAGTCTCCATACCAGCATTGAAGAACGTGCACTCTTCAGTGTTTATGCAATCTTGAGGCTGTGAGAGATCAGTCGAATCATTGCCTGAGAGATGGCTTCATTCAGGAGTCATCATTGAGCAGATTTGTGAGATTCCGCATCAGGGTTTTTTCATCAGGATCATTATCTGGGTATGAATGTTTTCAATGTAATTTCATGATAATAAAATCTCTGATATAATATATTATTTTTGCGCTTCTGTATTCCTTGGTTCTGTGAATTTTTATGCATTCCTGCTAAATCTTTCAAAAAAATTCAAACCCTAGTCAATCAACAACAGTTAGCAGAGTTTAGAGACGGCAGGTCTCTTACAGTGGTATTAGAGCCTGAATCCTGCCATCCTATGTAATGTCCCCATTTTGGCCATTAGCTCTTCATTTGGTTTTAGCCTATTTCCAGAAACCCGTAGGCTTGTTTGAGGTAAAATCAGGGTTTCCTTCTTCGGAGGTTGTATGGCACTTTAGGGAGTTTACTATTTAAAGTAAATTCTATTTTTGGCAGTATGCAGTTTTCAGTCTTCAGGTCTTCATTTTCAGTTGGAGCAATTAAATGAGTTCAAGTTTTGGCTTCTGAAAACTTTATATTGGTGAATTTCATGAATAAAGGCATTAATGTTATAATTTGCAGTTGACCCCCTTGGCCTAGGGAAATAACTTTATGTTGTTCTTAAAAGGTGGACTTGAAGGGGGATGCCTTCATAAGAATTAAATTTTATTAAGTCTTTAATGCCTTGGGAAAAGTGGACGCCTTTTCCTTGGAGATATTATTTTAAAATAAAGTTTTAATGTGCCTTGATAAAGTGGACGCCATATTGAGAAGTTAGAAGATTTTTGGAAATTTGAAGAGTCATTGGTGACTCTTGGCGTACCTTCTTGGGAAATTGAAGAGTCTTCTATTCTTCTATAAAATGAATGCCTTGTTCCAGCTTTTCTCATCCATGAATTTATGCTAATGTTATGCTGTCGAAATGACAACTTGGTTTTTACTTCGAGGGATGCTTACCTCCTAGTTTCAATCCAATTTCGTGTTTGAAATACAACACCTAGTTGGTTTTCATTGCTGCTTCTCATCCAGACTAGCAGATTGAGCTCAACAATTGAAGTTTTTAATGATATTTCCAGTTTTGAAGTTGCTGATGCAGTCACAGCTGAAAGTGGTTTTGCATACAGCTTTTTGTGTGAATTTAATTTGCTTGTGGGTACTTTCTGTAATGTCCCTATTTTGGCCATAATGATCTTCGGCTATTTTTTAGCCTATTCGAAATCCATAGGCTACCTATGTAATTCTAGGGTTTCCACCCTCATTAAGTCTTTTCTGCTTCCATTTCGCTTATGCTTTCTCGTTGTTTTGAGGTAACCATCATTTTTGGCGTTGGCTATTTAGGTGGTGCCCATCTATGCTGGCATCATCAAGTACCAACTCAAGTCTTGTTATCCATCGGCCCCGCTTTGGCTTTGGGTTTGGTTTTCCTCATGAGTTGAGTTTATACTTAATAAATTTCATGTTTCTCAGCTTGTACCCCACTTGTGGGGAGTAATAACTTCATGAAGTTGTTTTAAAAGAGGGGCCATTATAGTCAAGTGAGCATTTAATTATTTAATAAATGCTTTATTGTTGCAATATGAAATGGATGCCTAAAGGGGAAGTTGAATGATATTTTATTATTTCAAAAAAGTAAAAGGAAAAAAGGTGGCGTCCTTTTTGGAAGTTGAAGTGATTCAACTTCTTGGAATTTGAAGAGTTCTTGTTGCTTCATTTGCCAACAAAAGCTTATATATTGCTGCTGTTTGAAGAGCTGATTATCCAATGTTTATGCTAATGTTATTCACAAAAATGACAACTTGTTTAATACTCGAGGGATGCTTACCTCCTAGTTCCAACTAATTTCAGGTTTGGAAAAAGACAACACCTAGTTGTCTTATTGTCGCCTCAATCCTAATAGCAGATTGTGCTTTCCAAAGTTGGTGAATTTTGGTGAGAATTTCAGCTTTTAATGTTGCCGGTGTATACACAACCCAAGGTGCTTTTCATTTACAGCCTTTGATGAATTTATTTGGTTATGGTATTTGATCCCTTGCAATTCTATGCTAATGGTTTACTCATATTTGAGAATTTCAGAATTTAATTCCAAGTATTTGACTTGGGTTAAGAGGAAATCAGCCTCTTGAGGGGTCAATGCACCATCTTGAGAGTGCATTGGGATTCGTGCAAAATAATATCTTGAGTTTTGATGCAGCTTTGTGGTTTGAGTTTGGGCGCCTATCCTCCAAAGAGACTTTGCATTTCGTTTCATTCAATTCAGAGGTATATTGAAAGAGTTATGAGCATTTCATTGTTTGACAGGTGGCTGGTTTACAGTTTCAGTTTGCTGGTTTTTATTATCAGACTTCAATAAGTTCAGAATTTGGCTTCAATTTCAGTCTTTGAGAGTTATATAAACTAGCTAAATTCATCCTTCACATATTTGCATTCATTCTTCTATTGTAACACTTGTAATTTGCAGTTTTTCTTAATTGTAAGGTTGAGAATTAGTAGTACTAATCCAACCATTTATTTACTGCATTTACTTGTGATCTTTAATGCAAATATCATAACCCCTGGATGGTTTACCGCCAGTGTGGAGGAATCTGATTTGTATTTACTTTCTATCACCCACTGTTAAGTGGAGAATTCCCACTGTTTAGTGGATGCCCGCTGTAGTGGAGGAATTAGTCTGGATTATGTTGTTTTCTTCCCCCCACTGTTTAAGTGGTTGAGCGGATTTCTTCATAGCTGGTTATCCGCCTATTTGTTTCAGTTTTCAATTAATAACTCCGTCATATGTTAGCACCTCGCCCTCAGTGGGATCTTGAGTGCACATTCTTGACGTTGAGTTTGTTTCATTTCAAGTACTGTTCTTTAATTTCTCCACCATATGACAACACCTATCCTTCCTTGGGATTGAGTGTGCATTCTTGGCGTTGAGTTCTTTCAAGCTTGGATTTCAGTTTTGATGCTAATGCTAATCCATTGGCGTAGTGTTGGCTTGTGTTATGATAATTCAAGAAAATAATTGGTTGGCATATTTCAGTGGTATCAGAGCAGAAGTTCCTGCCATCCTGTTGGGAAGAACAGAAAATTAGTGTTGCCACAATGGACATCAACAGATTTGTCGAACAGTTCATGAGGGAATGTGAACATGATGCTTCCATATTTTGTGCAGAATATCAGAGTATGTCAGATGAGTTCAAGAATGATGTTTCTTTTGATTGCTACTTGAATTGTGTGTTGATTAGGTATCCTGAAAAAGTGGGTGTGGTCAATTACATCAAGAAAAAAATTAAAAGAGAAGCAGAACTTGCCATGATTGAAGAATCAAGGAAGGAAGAAGCAAAATGATCTATTTGTGGTTTGCAGCCCACAAGTAAGCAAATTGAAGAGAAAAATCAGTCAATTAGTGTTGAAGAAGACATAAGCAAGGTGCACATTTTGGTTCAAAATGAAAGTGGGCTTGATGAAGATACCTTGGCAAGTGAGGAGATTAAGTTAGAGTCCCAAAATACATCCCTAGACTTGCATGGGATGGGAAATAATGAAGATTATTATGGTAAGAAGATCATTACAACAGTCTTGAGTCCTAATAAGGATTCAACCAATGAAGATCTCGAGACAAATGGCTTCTCAAAAGATGCTGGTGGAACAGTTGTGTGGGATAAGTACATTGAAGAAGAGCAAGATGAAGCAAATACTAATGGTGTCTTTGAACCAGCTTATGACCATTACGAAAGTGATGTTGTTGATGGTGATTCCGATGTGTTTTTATCTCCTCTTGTTGAAGATTTAGTGAAGGACAATTCTCTACTTTATGCTGAGCCAATTCCATATGAAGAATTAATGACAAGTGTCCAAGAAGACTTCTTTGGTATGTATGTGGGCACTAATGATAAAATCAGCAACACATCTACTCAAGATAATTTCATTGAAGAAGAGAATGACAAAATATTCAAAGCAACCAGCTTTGATGATTCTTTAATCCGATATAATGCTAGTGACTTGGGTGGTAGTGGGTTTGATTATCAAACTACATCTATGGAGAAAGTTATAGATGAAGATTTCAGTTCAAGTGGGTTGAGGAGTGACTCATTCAAAGAGTCAATAGTTCAAGAGGAGCATGATGATCTCTTTCCTATTGATCATTGCAATCAAACCTTTCACATTTGGGATCCGGGCGCGATGTCACCAAGGTATGATAAAGAACCGGAGTGGGATAAATTCCCCTTTGATCCTGATGAAGTTCAAGAATTAGTTTGCAATGCAAGTAATGAAGTGATCTTTGGAGGAGAAGTTGTAGCAATGGCTAATGAGAACGTGATTTCTTATGTTGAAGAGAAGAATGTTTTAAAATCAGCAAATGGTTTGGATGCCTTTCAAAATTACGCACAAGAAGAGTATGAGAACTTGAAAGGTCAAGATAGAGGTACTAATTTATTTGAAGAAGTTGTTGACAAGCCTTCGATTCAGGAGTTATGCAGTGATAAGATTAGAAAGGAGGCTGATTTTGAGAATCAAGTCAAAGAAAATAAATCAGAAAAGTTGATGTTTGATGAGCAAAGCTTCTTTGCTGATTATGATCATGGGCCTAAAGAGCTGCAAGTTTTGAAGGATAACTTATTGGTTACAAAAGAGAAAATTGTTAAGGTGTTATCAAGATTTGATAGCACACACAATTGTATTGAAGAACTTTACTGGGAGCTGCAGTCTGAAGAGAGACAGAATGGAGTTAAGGGTGGAGACACTCTTTCTAAGGTGCGAACCATCAAAGAAGCATTTGAATCCATAAAGTCAGATTATTTGCACTTGCTCTCAGATAGGGATCATGCTATTAAGTTTGCAGAGGAAACCTATGATGCCTATCAAGAGAAGGAGAATGAGGTTGATAGGCTTTGTCTTGATCTTTCCTTAGCTCATCACTCTTTATGCAAGGGAGAAAATCAAACTCTTATTGCAGCCACACTTGAAGGACAAGAAGCTGATACAAGGATTATGGAGATCAAGCAAATAGTTGAAGGTATTAATGAACTCCATAATGATGAAACCTTGCTTAATTTTAAGGAGATTCATGAAGATGATGGTAATTGGAAGGTAAATCAAGAGTGTGAACTCTTGAGTTGGGAAGAGAACTTGCCTCAAGAAGGGGTAGCTTGCAGCCATGAGCTTGATGTGATGATTGGTAATGTGTGTGATATTCATCACGGTACATTCTACGAATCAGCAACTAATGATGGGTATCCTCAAGTTGCAGAAGATGTGCATGAATTCTATGAAAACACCAACAAAAGGGATGAAGGAAATATTTTTTCTATGATTGTGTACAATAATCCACCATCTTCACATAATTTGTTAAATCATAAGGTGATTGACAATTTCTACATGGATGACATTGATAAGAGGTTTTATGTTTTTGACATGCATGATTTCATGGTTAAGTATAAGATAATGTTGGTGGATCCAAGCTATATGTCAGGCAACACTCTCTTGGGATGGTTATTAAATGAGCATTTAATGATGTCCAAACTTGAACTT